>JAQIVZ010002135.1:0-23695 GCA_034700945.1 Arrhopalites spinosus
GGGCTTTACACTAGATATAATGAGGAAATTTTGAAAGAAAATTAGTACTGGATAAAAACGGAGTTTTTAGCCTCAAAACCCCCCCCCCCCCCCGTAAATTCAGCTCTAGCTACGCCCCTGACCCGAAAATTTATACTGACGATTAAACCCAAAATCAATTGTCCTCAATGATGGACGCTCTCCATTTAATTTCTCAGTCATGTAAATTTGGACCTAAATAAATAATTAATTTTACAAAATAATTATTATTTTTAATTTTATAATTATTAATTATTAATTAAATGATTTAATTTAATTTTACTCACCATTTGCATCATATCCTTGAGAGAGCTGGACTCAAAATTATCTCTAAAAATTTTGTCAATTGCCTCAACCCATAAAATCCCATCTTGTTGACCCAATGGGCTCATTGATTGACAAATACGAGTATTTGTTAAATTTGAATTGACCCCACTTAAATTAGAGTGACCCAAGGTCAATCCAAGGGATGCTTGACTTCCCCGAGATTGTTGTAATCTGTCTCTGTCATCGGTGTAAAATGAAGTGGAAGTGGAATGCACAAAAAATATTTTTGGGACGTCGTTAAAGTCAAGACCCTCCTCATCTTCGGGGTCATCCAAGGTCACATTTTTAATGGCCAATTTACAAATCAAATCTTTGTAAAGGTCAATCTGAACCAAGTCGTTCATGAGGACATTTTCCCCTTCACCACAAGACAGGACAAAGACGAAACATGAATGGTAGTCATAGCGGATGACTTCGGATTGAAAATGGTGTAAAATTGCGGGTAATTCCTGATAAAAAAAATTTAAATTAAATTATCCTGCTAAAAAGTATTTTATAATAATTAAATTTACCTCAGAATTAACATTTTGTTCTAATCTCGTTCGGAAATTAAGGTCACGAAATAGACAATCAATTTTGAGACCATCTTCAAGTCCATTTTTACGTTCCAAATTCATATAAGGAATATTATTGACCTCTTTTTGACCTGGGTCGTCAAATGAGTTGTTTATTATTAAAATATAACCCATGCCATTCCCACGCAGGATGTAATCTTGTTCCTACAAATATTTAAATGGGTTTAAAAATTTGCAAAAAATTTAATTATTACAAATTAATTTCCAATTTTGAAATGTGAAAAATTCTTACTTCGACTGGCCTCGACCAAAAATTTCGTAGCCGACCAAATCTTGACCGAAGTCCTCGACCAACTTTCAGTGAATCAATTGACCTTGAGTCATCTTGCTCATTAATTAATTCTTGACCTCCCAAATGACCCAAATCAATTTCTTGTGTTTTTTCTTTCTCACTTTCTATAAAAGTTTCTTGACCTGGTTTTATTTTGACCCAAATGTCACCAGTCACTTGAATTAATTTTAATTTGGGCCAAAATTTTGACACACAATCTTCCTTGTCAATTAATTTTTTTAAACCTCCCACAATTTCAAGTCGCTCAATTTTAGGAAAAATTTCACTCAAATTTTGAAATACTTTTGATGAAATTAATTCATCTTTTAAATTATCCCGGTCAAATAATTTTAATATTTTAATTCTCTTGAATCCATTATGGGGTTTTTGAAATATTTGTGGCATCAAAATGTCTGTGTAATTTTGGAGGTCATTCAACTCTCCTGAAATTTCAATTTGAGTCACTTTGGGAAATATTTTGTAAAAATCAAAATTTATATTACGCGGGTTTAAATTTTGTGGATAATTCTCATTGTTTACAAAAACTAAACAATTTAATTCCAATAATTCTGGAAATGAGTCCAAAGCGTCACATGGTAAACAATTCCAGTCAATTTCCAATCTTTGAATGGTGTGATGACACTTTGTCAAAATTTCAAACAAAATTTTGACACATTGATCCCAAATTTGAACTCCATCATTTACTTGTTCCAATTTTTCTAATGAAATTCTCAATGTTTCCAACGAGGTCAAAGATAATTTTGAGAGGTCATTGAGATGACCCAAATTAAATTTATTGGCGGGTAAATAGTCTTTGTGGGAGATTGAACAAATTTTTTCTTGAGCTTCACTCTCACTCTCTTTCAATGCAAAAAGCCAATGGAGCGGCAGGCTTTGAATTTGATCACGATCTTGAAATAGAGCTGAAATTTGAAGGCCTAAATTGTCCTTGGGGTCACTACAATTTTCAGTTTGTGATTGGTCGGTAGTTGATGGTGGGGGCGTGGCTGATTTTTCGTTTTCTATTTCTTTTCTCGTCTCAAGAAATTCTGATTGCAGGGCTGGTGAGAGGTTGTTAAATTGGATGGGCATTTTTGTACTGAAAATAAATAAGCGGCAAATTCAAAATTGATCTCAAAAAGGTCAATTTTTTTTGTTGAGGCCAGTTTCTCTGTTAAAATTGTCACCTTGGTTGTTTTAAAACATTAAAAGATGCGCACTGGACAGGACAGCGAGAGCAACAGAGGGCGCAAATTTTTGAAAATAGTTGAAAGTACATTTCCATTATGTAGAGGCGCTCTACTTGAACTGATCGATAGATGACGTCACTCTTTTCCTCTATTCTCTACTCAAAATTTGTCAAAAATGTTAATCAATTTTTAAATTAATTAATTATCAATTATAAAATCAGTGAGAATGACCTCACCTGAATGTCACTGACGGTCAAACCAATAAGTAAATTAATGAGGACGATGACCACAGCAAGGACAAAAACAAGATGGAGCCACTGCGTGGCATATGGAAATACATTGGCCACCCCTTCCGAACTTTCTGATGTGAACACGTCGTCGTAATTTAATTCTCCTGTTAAATCATTTGAAATTCCCGCTTTCAATAAATTTCAAAAACTGGAAAAAAATCATGAACTTTAGTTGTAAAATTACCCGCCATCATGGAAACAATACGAAAAAATGAATTTGGTAAGGTCTCAAATCTTGAATCCTATTTAAGAATTTTAATAAAATTATTATTTAAGATATCAGAAAATTAATAAAATTAGAATTAATTAAAAAATATTTAAATTAATTACATTTGGAAAAATGATACTAAAAGACAAGGAAAAAGCCACAAGTAGGGACACGTACGTCCCCATCACGGCCAAAAAACTTTTGACGACCTACAAAAAACATTAAATTAAATAAAATTAGGATTAATTAATGAAATAATTAATGACAATTTAATTACAATTAAATTTATAACTTACGGTCCTCAACATATGAATGTACTTGCCAAGACCATAAATATGGCCAATTTGGAGTAAAATTAAAATCCAAGCCAGGACCACGCTCACCTTTTAATTTCACGTGGAAAATATTAATTAAAAAAAATTTAAAATTAAATAAAACCTAATTAATAATTATCTCACAGCAGCACCCCTATAAAGTTGCTTGGTGAGGACACCCCGTCCAATGGAATCGGAAACAAAAATCATGATACTTAAATAAGTTAATTGCATGGCATTCTCCAAATTGGTCAAATAAGCTAAAGTCCCCGTCCAAAATGTTATCAACACTTGGGTCAAGTCCTTTGACCTTTCCTCATTTTCCTCCTCAACCAAATCCAAGTCCACTTCCTTGTCATCTCTCCCCTTGACATCAACGCCCATCAATGGAAAATTTTGTGGTCCTTTTCTTTCTTGACCTCGACCACGACATGGTCCACAAAATCGGCCACAATTTTTGACAAAAGTTTTAAAAATGTTGACAATGCCGCTCAAAAGAATTTGAATTAGTTTTGACATTTCAATTAAAATACAAAGACTTGAAACGGCCACAGTGAGCCAAGTGGCTGTAGTTGGAGTGGCGTCATCTGATGAGGAGTATGTGGCAATGATGATGATTCCAATGTGAATCAAAATTTTGATAAATTTCCATCCCATCAAAATGAAAAATTGTTTGCACTCTCTAAATCCAAACCATTGATTTGACTCCACCCCAATTTGGCTATTACTTGTAATGACAATCCAGTCAAAAATGTAAATAGGAAGGAGGACCATGAGAGTCACTAGAGAGCGCCATGTGTCTCTGTCGTAAATGGAAGTAAAGGCAATGAGAAGGACCAAATCCATTTTACGTCTTGCCACCCATTTTTGATGAGACTTTCTTTTAATCCCGCCCTCATGTTTCCGCGTGACACAGAGGGCAGTTGCCCATATTTCAAATGTTTCCGCCACAACCATCATTATTGCTGTCACTTTAGTCATCAGAGCCAATTCTTTGGATACTACAAACACACATTTTAAATTAAGCGCCAAGCGTCATTTTTTTGGTATTGATATTGAAATTGGATTTTTTTTTCATTTTAAACTTACGCGCGCTCGTATCTTTAGCAAAGTCAACATCACCACTTTGCCAATTACCAAGTAAATAATTGTAAAAATTAAATTCTGTTTCATTTTTGAATGCCCCGCTAGAGTCAGAGTCAGTGCTGTCTAGTGATGTGTCAGTTGAATTAAACGAGCGGAATGGATGAGCCACAATGAACACTTGAATGAGGAAAACAGTGTGAAGGAGATGGAAGAGAATCTGTGGGAAATTTAAAATAATAATTATTTTATGGAAATTAATTATTTTTTAATTAAAATTTACGTAAATTGTTGTCAGCATGAAAACAGGAGCAACCAATTTTTTCCATTTTTCATCCAAAAATGTTTTGACGAGAACATGAGGTAAAATTTTTTTGGAAGATTGATCCATCTTGCCTAACACCATTTGAGCTAAAAGCTGCGTCTCTACTGTATTTGCCGCCACTTTTTGACCTACTGCTCGACTCGGGCAGCCTGTGACGGCTCTGTTAAAAATTTGATGAAATTGCCAATTGTAATGACTCATTACTAATGAGAGACATTAAAACATTTTTTTTAATTAAATGAAAAAATGGAGAGGTCAAAAAAAGGTCACTGACATCATGTCCAAGTTGACATGCTCCTCTTCCCTATCTTCATTTTTAGTGGATGACATGATGATCGGGACGTGGTCATCAAGGATCCAAATGACAACTTCCGGTGACATTTCATAAAAAATCTCCATTGGCGTTTCCCCTTCGTCATTTCTAAAATAATTTGAAATAAAAACAAGGTCAAATTAAAATGTCAGGGGTCAAAATTTGGGAAATTTTTGAGGTGTCCCTACTCGATGAAAAGGTCAGCTCGTTGAGTGTACAAATATTTAGCCAATTCAACTGCCTGTGACTTCCCCGCCCAATGTAATGGAGTGTCACCCATGTAAGAGTCGGGAATATTCAAGAAATCTTGTAAAGTTCGAAATTCTTGAAATTTCATTTTTTTCATAGACAAACTTGCGGATTTGAGAGTGCCCGCCTCGGAATTTACAAGCATTTGAATGAGTTGAGTGAAACATTGGAGAAATTCGATGGAAAAGGCGCCTGTCAATTTCAATTGCAATTATTAATTATTAATTAAATCCACCAGAATTACCAGTATAAATTTAAATTTGCCGCCACTCACCCATACCACACGCCACGTGTAAAGGAGAAATTTTATTTTGCGTCAATTGTCTTCCAGTTCCCTCCATGAGGTCAAGGAGCATTTGAAGACTAGTCACGTGGGCAAAAACTTCAACTAATAAATTGACATTGCCTTCAAAAGATGCATCGTAGAGTTGATGAGGGAGCCATGTGTCTAAAATTTAATTGTCAATTAATTAATATTACAATTTAATTAATTAATTATTTTTCTTTTTCTTACCTGTCGCAAGATTCGGATCAGCCCGATCACGATAGTCTCTAATTTGACCTTGTCGTTCTCCATGACGGAGTGCATTTTTAAGAAAATGTTGACCTCGAATGGAAATTTCTTCAAATATTTTAAATAGTCCATTTGTCCCGCCATCATTGTGATGTTTTAGCGCCATTTTAATTTGATTTAATTGATCACATTTTGTCTCTAATAAAAATTCGTACAGAGTTTCCATCTGCCATTTATTTAGTGTCAATGTATTCTGTATAAAAATAAAATAAAATAAATCTTAATTTAATTAAATTCAAAATTGGGCAGTTAAAATTAATAAAATTTAAATTAAACTCACAATATATTTCAAGTCAATTTTGGTGATAACATTTTCATCCTCAAGCCGACTGGCAACATGGAGAGGACAGAGGTCAAGTCGGAGGATTTGCTGTTTGTATTCAGAAATTAAATTTCGATATTTTTCATTATAATCAATCTCACTTTTATTATTTTTATCCTCCATTTTTAATCCGTATTTAAAACTCAATTATTTATTTTAGTGGGTGAGTCTTCGTCTCTACTTGAGACATTTAATTAAATGACAAATGACAAAGTCAAGAGATTCAAAATGAAACACGTGGGAGCTGAACAAGAAACAGAGAACAAGTTTTAAGCCTGCAAAAAAGTGTGTGCGTGTAGTTCAAAGTAAATGAAAAAAGCAGGGAGAATATTTTTCGTGTGCTAGACATGTCTGAACAAAAGGGACAAAAAAATTTTTTAAGAGATTTTTCGCTTGGGAATGAAAGGGCTGGAGGGCAGGGGGAATGAATTGGCATGGCCTTGGTCAGCTCAGCTGTCAACTAAATTTCAAGTTATGGAAGATCCACATGAAATTTTTATATTTTCAATTTTCATTATATTTATTCACACCCTCCATTTTTAAACATAAATGAGACTGGCTTTAGAATTTTTTTCATGTGAGGACAAATTAAACTGATGACGTCATCATGTAATTATTTTTAAGTAGAGATTTAATTTAAAATTAGTCAAAAGTGGATGCAGGACTGGAGTCTCTCTAAACATAATTTGAGTGGGAGGGAAAGTTAAAGTTTTAAATGTTTTTTTAAGTCGTGACAGGAAATGGAAAAGGGTTAATTTGTTATTATTAAAAAATTAAAATTAATTGTAATAAAATTATATAATGAAAGGACAGGAATAATTAATTGCTATATTAAAATAAGAATTAAATTAGTAAAATAATGTTAAAAAATGTTAAATATTTTTCCTAATTTTTTATCATTTCACCAAGTACTAAACTAAATTAGTCTGATAAAGAATTAATTTCAGGGTATAAATTCAGTCAAGATATTAAATAGCCAAAAAAAATAGCAACATGTATGACAATAATGATGTAGTTGCAAAAAAAATTAATTAAAACTTAGCAAGTCAAACTGACAATTTTCAAGTTAAAGAAAAAAAACAAATAAATTTTACTCCACTTTCAAAAAATAATCCCATCACGATTCATGACAAACAATATTCTGTAAACTTTAAACCATGAACAAGAAAACATGCACTACTCTAGTATGTCAATTAAGGAACAGCAACAAGTATAATTTATAGAGAGAAGAAGAAGAAATAAAATGGTTAATTACAATTAGTTTTGAGAACATTGATGATTTTAGAGACATAGAGAACTGAAAGTTTATTCGGATTGAAAAGAGGGACTCCATCCCTCTCGGCTTCTTTTCCCTTCTTTCCTTCGTCTCCCGTGGAGCCTCCAACAAAAACTTTTTGGTGGGGACCTCAAGATTGACATGATGAGCCAAACCATTTTGATCCAGGAATAATCCAGATTTACACATGTTGAGATCAAAACCATTAATTATTTCAAAACAAAATAATTCGGCTGAGACTTTGGACACGGAGAGTTGATCCACGAAGACACATTGAATTTCTCCAACATCATCATGAATTGACACGATTGAACAAATATTGTAGTATGGCTTTTTGGCTTGTTGGTACACGTCCCTGTCATAATTACAAAATACATTATTTAAATGAAGATTAAAAGTATTATCTCAACTAATATTACATACATTAAATTAAATTTCATTATTGATGATGATGATGTGTATTTGTACAAGTTGTTGTTGAAACTACATAATAATTCATGATATTTTCTGTACCTCATTAGAATCCCATAAATGAATATAATTTGATTGACCCCCAAAAATATTTGTGACGAGGTCATGAGCTTCCTGTAAGGCAGTGGAAGCTTGAACAAAATCATCAACATCGGTATCTTTATTTGTTTTTGGGTGGTATTTTTGGCTCCAGCAAATTAACCGACTGCTCCCGCAAATTAGTTGCAATTGCAAGCATTTAAATTGAAACGCCAGCAAATTGTTGACACCTCCAGCAAATATTTTTGAGACGAAGGAAATAATTGCAAGCTAAAGCAAATATTTTATCACTCCCTCAAAATATGTTTTGCTCCCTCAAACAATTTGTGGTTCACGCAAAATATTTACTCCTCTTGCAAATATTATTAAATTGTACGGAATTTGGCCGAGTGTTAATTTTTTAAACTTGCATCAATTGTGAAATCAGTTTATGAAACATTTCCAGGAGGTGTTTATAATTTTATTGTTATATATTTGCAATGATTTATCATTACAGTCGAAATTGCAATAATGTACCAAGATTTCAATTTTAAAAATGAATACAAAAATGATTTTTGACAATGATTTTTTAAAAATCATTCTCATTAAAAAATTGAGCAATTAAAAAATATGTAATACAACTAAAATCTCAACAAATCCTTCACAATCATACAAAATATAAAATCAAATATAATTTGATTTTATATTTTAATACGCGAATTGACAAACGAAAGAGGTGGGCCTTTTGTAAACTCTTGGGCTTTGATGTGCCAATAAAATGGCTTGGGTTTTAATAATATTTGCTGGAGTTCTCAATAAAATTGCTGGTGTTTGTGATCTTTTTGCTGAATTTATTTTTGCTGACCTATACAATATATTTGCTGGTATTTTGGACATTTTTGCTAGTGTCTTCGTAATTTTGTTCAACATGAAATTTGCTGGAGGTGTCAATATTTTTGCTGGCAAAAACATATTAGCCCAATCGTTATGTTCCTTTTACTCGTTAAGTTCGTTGGACTCGTTATGTTCGTCGGACTTGTTATGTTCGTTGGAATCGTTAAGTTCGTTTTACTCGTTATGTTCATTGGACTTGTTATGTTCGTTGGATTCGTTATGTTCGTTGGACTCGTTATGTGCGTTTCACATGCTATGTTCGTTATACTCATTATGTTCGTTGGACTCGTTCCGAGAAAGACTTCCGGTTCAACAATTTTTATCTATGATAAAAGATAAGCTCCTTCCAGATTGGTGACCCGACCAGTCCCAACTGCAATTCTTTCGCCATGACCTCTACCCCAACCTTGTCAGTCTGGACCAAGGCCTACCAATGGGCATCAGCAAAGTTTCAACTGTTGTCTGACATGAATGCAGATGGAGCCACGGTGTACTATATAGCTTCAAGTACATTCAAATCTACAAGGGGACCCATCACTTAAGAATTCATCGAAGAATTTAAGACAAAGCAAAACTCCTGGTCATCCATAGAAAAGTTTAGAAGTCATCGTCAGTCTCTTTGGTTGGTCACAATGCACCCAATTGGAACCACAAAGGATTGGGAACGAGCTCGTTGCAACTGCCCGATTTTTTTGAAGAAGTATCAGTGCAAACACAGTCCGGGTATTCCCATCAGACTACAGCTGACCAAAGCACCATCTGCAGCCTGCACAATTCCACTGGGACAGAAGCGAAAGAGAGGACGACCCACTAAAGCAAAAGCTGCCCTGTTACGTCAATAATCTTCATTGACTCAGCTTAGTGTCTCGAAATTAGAACACACTGTAGTTTTTTTAAATTTGAAATGATTTTGTTTTTAATTACTTGTGACAATACTCACATTATTTTCATATTTTGTTGAATAAAAAGAGACTTTAATAAAAGGCACAAATGTTATGACTTGAACTGAAAGCCCGGGGGGATGGGGGGACATTTTAAATATAAAGTTTGACCAGAAAACATTTTGAATTTAGAAAACCCACCAAATTACTCTCACAGTGTGAGAATGGAATCCTTGAACTGAATCAACTGGAAGAAAATTAGGGCCACCAAACATGCCAAATTTATTTCCCCTCTAATGTAAACCTCCACATTTTTATTCGAAAAAGTTAGTCACGTGGAAAGATTATTTTTGTGGGAAATGATTCATTTCACAAATTAAAATGCAAAATTGAACTTGTCCCCTCATATTCATCACAATTTTTCCTCGAAATCACGGCAATTTTCAATAGCAAATGGTAACATTTACAGCAGTAGCAACAAAAAACTGTTTGATGGTATGAATTATTCCTTTATATTTGTAATTAGCCGGAGATTGTATTATTTTGCTGGAGATTCTATTAAGTAGGTGGGAATTTTATTATTTTTCCGAAGATTCTATTAATTAGCAGGAGATTGTATCATTTAGCTGCCAATATGTGCATTTTTGCGGAAAAAACATTCTATTTAGCCGGAGCTGAATTAGCCGGCAAAAGAATTTTTTTGCAGGCACTTCATATTTACCCCGTTTTCAAAATCATTTTAAAAAGTTGAAATTAATTTAATAAATTTGACAAGATGTGTACAAGAGTCGGGAAATGATACCATAGAAATTTTTTTACAGAGCCCTCGGACATCTCCTTGACGGAACATGAAATACCTCCGAACCCTAAATGTAATTTTTAAAAAAATATTTTAATCAATATTGTAGGTAATAAATTAAAAGTGTCTCTCCGAAAATAGTTAATTTTAACTCGACATTAAAAATAAACAATTATTTTGTGTACCGAGTCAAGAAACTTTGATGAGTCTCAACATATAATATCAACTCATTTAGTTGACTTAATTGAAGCTGTCCCAAACTGTCGCCATGATTTAGGACTAGGGCCGCAATTACAAGAATAATCGATGCAGATTCCTTCACAGTCTAAAAAATGGTAAAATTAAATGATTAAATACAATTAAAAACTCAACTTACATTCCCTGTTCTATCGAACATGCAAATTTTCAAAACCGCCTCCAAATCTGCTTCTTCCATTTTTTAAACACATTTGAATAGTTGACCAACGCGGGATGTCAAAAGTTGCGTAAATGTTTCAGATTTTATCAAAATTTCTGAACATTCTCGGAAGAAAACAATTTCTAGCAAGGAAGTCACTAAAATTAAATAAAAAAAATTGGACTTAATTCTGCAACTGTTGCAGTGGCGTACCCAGGTCTGAATTTACGGGGGGGGCGTTATTGGAGTAAAAAGTCGATTTCTATCTAGTGTAAATTTTTTTTTTTGAAAATTTGCCATTTTATCTAGTGTAAACCCGAAAAGTTTAGGGGGGGTTCGAACCCTAAAAACCCGGTCGTGTGTACGCCACTGAACTGTTGACATTAAAAAAAAGGTTACAACTAAAAAGTTGAGCTTACAATCATTAAAAAGTAAACCAACTGTTATAGGTTCCAACATTTTTTCAAAAATCCGACTCCCACCACACTCAAGGATTGTTCGACAAGTAACCATTTTGGATTTGGCCTCCTCCTCAAATTCTGTAAACGTCCTTCATGTTAGACATTCATCAACAAATTTCATTTTAAACAATTAATGTGACAACCTTCCAAATTTTTTGAACAATTAGAGTCCCACTCCCACCAAATTCTAGTGGGCCAATTGTCCAAAAGTCGAGTCTACAAATTGAAAAATTAAAATTAAAATTAGTTTTTAATAAATATTTAACAAGTCTATGATTGTGACTAAAGGACTCAATGTTTTAAAACATATCACAACTTACCGCCCAATTAAAAAAGTCCCACCATCCAAGACTATCGTCCGGGTAAGATTCCACAATTTCTATGGCAAGAGTAAAATATTCTGTTTCTGTCAAAACTTTGGTGGCCATTTTGAACAGGTAGCCACGTTCGTGTAACGGGCGCTCAGCTGCATCGTCGTTGGTCCATGAGAACGTTTGTGCATATTCTTTGACCCATTGGCTAAAATTGTTTTTCCATTCCTGTCACAACACGAAAAATAATTAATTCTTCCCGCCACTCTCTTCCCTGTATCAATTTAACTCACCTCATTTAAAATGACGTGCCCGCGGTCAATCGCATGATGGAAAAAAATCAGCGTGGCAAACTGAAGTGTATGATTGTCAGCGTACTTTCTGGAATGCTCCATGACCCAATTCGTCACAATTTCCATCGAAACATTACAAAATTGATCACCCTCATCAAAAATGTCTGAATTATCTAAAATGATTTTGTCAACTTGAACGCTTTCAAATGATTCGATTCGATAATGTTGATAATAAATAGTAAGTAATAATAAGAGAATTTTAACCAAGCATAAAGTCTCTTGGTCAACAATTTCATCATTCAAAATTCTTCGATAAATTTCTTCCAATTCTTGGACCAAATCGGTGGAATAGTGCATATTGTCATAGTGAATGTCGTAAAATGATATCAGGTGCAGAGTCAGTTGATAACTATTTCCCGGCCAGTTATTTGACTTTAAATGAGTTCTAAGACAGCCAACAATTGGTCGTAAAACAGATTTGTATTCACGTTCAAAATAGTTAGCCAACTGAATCAAACAATTTTCGTTATTTAAAGTTTTCCTCGTCCATTTCTGAACCAATCGATGGACCCTCACTTGTATTTTAGTTTCGTACAATCCAAAATGGTAAACAGGTGATGGGGATTGAAGAAGGGAGAGCATGGAATATTTTTCGAGGAGACGGAAGCCACTTCGCATTCTCAAAATTTCCTCATTTCCACAATCTCACGCATCAAGTCCCAGAAATTCGTCCCAAGATTTCTCATCGAAATGAAGTTTATTCAGAATGAAATGACACAGTTCTACACTAATGCTATCTGTTGGCAAATAAGCAATTATTTTTAAAATTTCCATGGCCGCCACAGAAGCCTCCGTTGATTGGCTCTCAATTTTATGTACAGTCTCTAGCCAAACTGTTCCCATTATTTTGTCATAAGGGTCAAGGATATCTGGAGATTTAAATTGAAACCATTTTTGACCTTGACGTTCAACCTCTGAAATATATTTTTCTATTTCAACTTGGATCATTTGCACAGAAGCATTTTCATCCAATTCATTTGAAATGGCCGCTGCTGCCAGGGTCAAAGCCAATGGGAACCCATCTAAAACCTGACCCAATGTTTTTACACTTTGAGTCAATTCACTATCATCAAATTCCCCCTCAATTAAATTCTGGAGACCAAGCGCCTTTTTTAAATATTCAAAAGTCTCTGAACTGTCCAAAGAATTTAATTCCAATTTCGTAATTTGGTTCCCTCTAAGACCCCAAGTTTTATTCCTGGAGGTCAACAGAAAAACTGGATAATTTTTGAGGCCGTCCATGGGCATGAAATGTTGAATGCCGTGGGCACTTGGGTCACTCTGCATTTGATTGGCATTGTCAAAAATGAAGAGCCCTTGGACCACGTGAATTGAAAAATGGGAGTAGACTCTCTTGACCATTAATTTTACATCAATCTCTTTTTCATCTGCCGTTGCCTCGGGAAGTTTAAAGTGTTGGGCGATTAAACGAAAACTTTGGCGCATGGTCAGCTCCGTTTCAGCGTTAATCCAGGCGACATTTTGGTGATAATTTTTGAATTCAGCATATTTCCGAACGAAACTACTTTTCCCGACACCACCCAAGCCTACAATGACGGTGATACGTTTGAGGACGTCTGATTTCTCTTTTGAGGAGCTCACAATAAGGTGGTGGAGGTCATCTAAAAATTTGATTCGACCAGTAAATAAACAACAGGGAGATTCACAAGACGATAGAGACGTCACTGGTGGGTATGATGATTCTAGAACTCCCTGGTAGATGGTGATATTTCCCTGGTGAATTTGACAGTTGATGATGGTACAATCAGTCAAACTATTTGAAGGCCTATCAAGTTTAATTTCTGGGAGAACTTTGGAAATATTTGTTCCCATTATTTAATTAATTTAAATTTTAAATTAATATTTAAATGCGACTCAAAATGATCTTTTAGTTATTTTTTTCCACGATAGACTACATTGAGGTCAGAACTATTTTTAATTGTCAATTTGCGTTGGTTACATCATCCATGAACATGGATAAGATAATGTTGCGCCCTATCTATTTATTCACTTAATCATCCCCACTAAATTACAATGATAAAAATTGTTATTGCCATTAAAAATAATATTTAACATTTTTAGCAAATATGTGAACAACATAACTTTTTTTATTGAATTTTATTTTTATTATTATTTAACTGTCCTGTTGAAAGTCGAAAATTGTAGTTAAAACGGAACGTAATTTTTAAAAATGAAGTTTAATTTTATCATAAAAATTAACTAAAATGTTATAAAATTAAAAGTCTTATAATTTTGGTAAATATTTAGCCTCAGCATTAGCTAATTCATCATCCCGTTGAAGTCGAAATATTTCCTTCACACTCGCCACCTTAAATGACAACTAAAAATGTACCAAAATAATTTTTAGAAAAATTTAAAATTATAATTAACCTGTGGGTCAACATTGACAAGACATTGATCCCTAAAAATTTGACCAGTGACCTCCTGCATAGCCTTGACAGAGGCCTTTAGAGTATGATGAGCCCAAATGACAACTGAGACGCCCATTTCTTGTAACACATGGGCTGGAGTCGTGACTAATTTACTTGGCACGATCATCACTGGCCCCTTTGTCCATTTCAAAAAAAAGTTTAAAATAAAAGAAACGCCAAAATTAAATTCTTACCCGATTTTTCCAGACTTTCATGAAATACTCAATCTCACTGGGGTCACCTTTACTGCTGTGAATTAGAACAGCGTCAGCTCCCGCATTTCGATATTTTTCGGCCCTTTTCAGTACTTCATCCAGTCCATACCCCAAACTGAAACCCTCCACCCGTCCCACAATCACAAAATCGGGATCTTCTTGTATGTCTTTGCATGCCTAAAACAAGCCAAAAATAATTAATATTCTATTTTAAATTTGGAGGATTTTTTTTGAAACTGACCTTAAATTTTAGTGCAAATTTTTCCATGTCAGCTAAAGGCGATTGTTGACAACCCTCCAGGAATGAATTTGACATGGGAAATATTCTGTCTTGCATGCAACATCCTGGGCAAATTTTGAAAATTGGGTTTCAATTTAATTTTGAGCGCCAATTTAAAATTAAACTTACCACCAATGCCAATTTTCTCCAGTTTTTGTACGAGTCTCCGCGCATTATTAAAATTGCCATAGCTCGTGTCAGCGTCCAATAAAATTGGGACGGAAGTGGAGTCGTTCATAAAGTCAATTATTTCTGTTTTTTGAGTCCACGAGGCCTCATTACAATCCCTCACCCCCAACTGGGCCGACAGGGCAAAACCCCCACCCCAAATTCCTATAAAACCTACAAATTTCAATCTTTTATTGACCTTTTCAAAATTTTAATTCTTCAAAAATTACCCACCTCCTCAACGATCGGGGCACTCAAACCGGAATGAGCTTCTATTAAAAATTCTACTTGGGGGGATTCTAACAAGTGCCGAAATTTTGTGGATTTTTTAATTTTTGACAAATTCCTCACTAAGTTTAATTGACACGATGGAGGACTCAATTTAATTAATTGGTTAAACTTTTTTAATTTTAATTAACTTTTTTAATACACAACAACAACAAGAAAAGTGTAAATGGGAAATGAATAAAAAGACCCTTGAATTAATTTCAATTTACAAATATTAACATGTACATAAATGTGTGATGCATAAAAAAGTTAATTTTAATGGGTCAAGGCTTTTATAGGCATTCAAGTTAATTACGATAACAGAATTTATAACTATGACGTCATCTCTTGTCATTTTAGTCATTTGCCAAAGTCATCTTTTGTTAATTTATTTTTGGTTTAGGAAACGGCATATGATATAAACGGCTGTTAAATTTTTTGCAAAAAATTTGGCTTGTATGGGATTGGGCACCATATTAATTTTTATTCGCAATTCATTATTCATTTGCACAATACAAGGTCACTCACACTAAATCCCTCTGACCAAAAGTAGTAGAAAGCCCGTAGAAGGTGGCCATTTCTCGCCTGCAATTTCTCGAGGACGAATATTTTCGGTCACAACCTGAGGGAGAGCGAAGTTAGCAGCCGACAATATTTTCTGACAAACAGGTGAGAGAACTCCGCAGCAGTCTCCTATAGATGTCACTAAGCGGGAGAAGAGTTCTGCCGCCTCTATCATCCAGCAGATTCCTTAAAATACACGTTGTACTCGTTATGTTCCTTTAACTCCTTATGTTCGTTATAATCGTTATGTTTCCTGGACTTGTTATGTTCGTTAGAATCGTTAAGTTCGTTGGACTCGTTAGATTTATTTCACTCGTTATGCTCGTTGTACTCGTTAGGTTCGTTGGACTCGTTATGTTCCTTGGACTCGTTATGTTCGTTGTACTCGTTATGTTCCTTGTACTCGTTATGTTCGTTGGACTCGTTATGTTCAAAGATTTGGAGTCGTTCACCGTGAAATAAGGTTTCCCATAATGTTGGACACCTCCGAGGACAAGGTCAGCATGTCCCATGTCTTCTTATAGAGACTAAAGGGTCCATCAGGCGTTATGACGGGTTGCGCATCAATGGTCAAGCCGATATATACTACTGCTATAAAAAGTTACGTTAGGGCTCGTTATGTACGTTGGACCAGTTATGTTCGTTGGGCTCGTTATATACGCTGGACTCGTTATGTTCGTTGGAATTGTTATATTCGTTTCACTGGTTATGTTCGTTGTACTCGTTATGTTCTCGCCGATCTTGAGACGACCCGATCTTGACTTACAAATCCCATGTGATATACGGATAAAAGAATCGTATTAGTTGTGCATAAAGCATAAATTGTTTAATGTACAAATTTCATAGATGGAGAACTAATTAGTTTTAACAAATGAATGAAATGATGCTTTATTTATTTTTAAATACATTATTAAATCAATTCGTTACTATGAGCTTATTTCTATCCAACAACTTGCAACATGTGTCAGAGAAGCAATAAACTTATCCATTGTTATGACACTTAAAAATATGAAAGTATTACAATAAACCACGTGAACTATATCAGTCTTGTAATTTTTTAACTATGGAAGGAAGTTTGCAATATTTTCATGATATAACTACCTTCAAGTCAGGTAGAACTGGCTTTAACATTTAGAGCATTTTTTAACATGTTAACTAGGTACAATTGAGTTGTACGTAGCCTTTTTTCATTGTACCTAGCCCTCAGATCCTGTACCTAGTAAAATGGACCAAAAATGCGCTTTTCAAAATTATTGTCGGGAGGATTTAGAGTTTTTGATGCATTTTTTCCTAATTGTTCTTCTAACAACATGAGAGTGTTGCCTTGTGACAGATTCTCCTTCAAGAAAACTTAACAGGCTACCACAAACTCCAGAAATAGCAAATTCTTTGTTAAAATCGTCAAATTTTGGTACAAAAAAATCGATATTTTTTAACGAAAAGGGCAAAGAATTTTTACGAAAAATTTTAACGTTAGTATTTTGCCTCAGCTGTACGCGGCAAAAAATTTCACATTTTTGAAGTGAAGAAAGTGAGATCTTTTTAAATGCCAATTGTTGTCGAGTGCTGACCATTGAATTTGACATACTTGGAGTAAAAAACCAAATTTTTGCCTTTTTTTAAATTCCATACAAGAAAAGACCAACAAAGTATAAAACCAACTGACAAAGCTAAGCAAGACTTGTATATTCATGTACTCGTGCAATCATCAGGCAATTACCACTTTTAAACTTTGCTCATTTTGGAGGGCACAATTGGATTTTTTCAAAATTAATAATAATCGCGCGACTTTAAGTATCAAAAATGCCCTTTTTGAATTTTTGTACTTAGTGAAGTCTAAAAAAATGCCCTTTTCCCAAAATATTGTACCTAGCCCTGATTCTTAAAAAATGCTCTGTTAACATTCCTGAGATTTACACCATTTTTAATTTTGGTAACTGTCAGATGTAAAAACTTTGTATTACCACCCCACCATAAATTTTATGCAATCCTTGACAACAACAAAATCCAAATTAAAATACTGATTGTATTACTAATTTCTGAAGGCAATATACACTCTATGCCGTCCCCGTCTCTAAGTCGAACTCGAAAATGTGTCCGTCCATCCGTCAGTTCAAATTGAATGTTTTTCAAAACGCGGGCTCCCGTTCGCCGCGTGTGTCATATCTAGCTAGAGCTATTATACTTTGGAATGAATACCGTACCGGTGAAACTATGAGTTTGTATAATATTGTATAAAAAATTTGTATCGGAAATTCCGGAAATTTTATTGTAAATCTATTCCAATGAATTGTAATAATTTTCCACTTTATAACTACATACCACCTTAAATATTTTACGTGTTAGTATTTACTTTGTTTACAACTAAATGAGACTTTGATTTACATCTGTTCTAATATACTATTAATTTTTACTGTGCCTGCCTTTGGAAAACATTACAGTAATTTTGTAGGCCACTTAGTCTATGACGTATACACTGAAAAACTGGAGATGTGAATAAATTGAAATTAAACTAAACTATGTGCTTGGCAGATGTTCCACATGGAGACAATCTGAATTCATTACCGGCAAGTATACAGCGGAAATAGAAGATGATTCTGCCATTGATTTTAATTAAGAATAATTAATTTTTAGGTATTAACCATCTTGTGTAGTTGATTTTAGTTGTCAATTTGTTTTTGATAAAAGTTTTGACTTTATTAACGTGTTATTCAACAAAGCAGTGATACAAGTCGTACATGCATGGAGGTGTACGTGTATACTCTTGTTTCTCGGAAACACGGACGAAAATACGAAGATAAAAAAAGTATAAAAAATATAAAAAATTGAAAACCAAGAGAAAAAAAGAAAAAACCCACCCTATAATCTCCGCCAATCCCATTGAAACCCACACGCTAATATGTTTGGGGTGAAAATTCCTTTTACGGAAACCCTTAACATATTATCGTGCATGTAACCGTATGCATTCACATCTTCTATGCATATGGTTACATTTAATTAATAGATTGTGATATATCTAATTTAATTATTATTATTTTAAAACACTTCTTAATTAAGTCGTGGGGTAAATATTCATTATGCCACTTCAAATTACACGAGCTTCGCCAACAATGAAAACCAAACCAAGAATCAAAGTCTTGTCAGTATTCTCAAGTCCAAAACATAGGAATTAGTGCAAACACCAATCCAGAAGGATGATATTCCAAATATAATGTCCAATAAATAATAAGAGTAAATTTACATCAAGTTTATGTTGTAGCTGGAATACTCCAATAAATCATTAGTATACATTTTTGATAGACTTTCCCTTGAATCTAGAAATTATCTTCCCACTCGAAAACACCAAATTTGATCATCATTAAATAATGATGTCGTTACAATATTACAAACTGTTCCACAGGGTGGATACGGAGACAAGATGGATTAGTCACAGTATTTGCGTAATATTGACAATTATTTGTTCACATTCATATGATCAAGTGTTGAAAGTGCTTGGCAAGTACATGGTAGCTACTTGTTTTAAAGAAACAAAATAATTGAGCGACATAATTCATAACCCCTTAGTACTAGACAACTAAGTCACACCTCGCTGATTGTTGCATGAGAAGCCAGGATTTTACAATTCGTTTAAAGCCTAAAACATTAAGATGATTTTATTTTGCTTCCAAAGTTAAACTATTCCATACTCTAGTTCATTGGTAAAAGGCCGTCTTAGAAAAAATACGTGTTCGATGCTGTTCTAATGAGATATTTTTGTGTCTACTGTTTGGCATAATACTAAAGTGATTATTAACACCAGGCACATGTTGAAACTTAATTGCATTGAATGCAAACATGGCACAAGAATACCTAAATCGTTCAGACACAGACAAAATATTACACCTTTCCCAAAGTTCAGGCTAGTTAATTGAAGGCAGTTTAAAGTCTGTATTGCTATAGTGGGCCGCAATTTTATTATATTTTTGAAACTTATTACAAATTCTGGATAGAAGTAAGCACCTAGTAAAGAATTGATTTTGGACTAAAGTATCTTAGTATTAGTTGCTGAAATATTACCCCGAATGGGAAAACAATTAATATGGGAGTATACAAAAGAGTTAAATAATGTCTTGAAACACCTTTCATTTAGGTGTCTCTTCAAAGACAATCTAGAGAAGAAGAAACTCTTTTACTAACTTGAGCAAAGTGAGGCATAAAAGATAAAGTACTGTCAAATATTACTCCTAAATATTTAAACTCTTTTTTTAATTGTAATTAAATATTTAAATAACAATTCAAAGAATGTTGATTTCTGACAATTATGGCTATGCACATGACACAATGAAAAAGTTGTTTATCACAATTGACCTAAACTTGTCGTGATAAACGTTATCGCTGAATATGCGCTGACTTTTTGGCAGAGATTTTACGATCAAAAGTTGTTAATGTCCCAAACTCCTTTTGCAGAACAGGGCTTAGAGAGTATATGGCCTTGGTCCCAGACAGTGCTTTATTCGTCGCTACTAAAAAGTTCCAAAAAAATGTTACGAGGTTTTTCTGAAATTTTCGAAGGTATGGGAGATAAATTTTGAGCCCGTGGACAATCAGACCCCATCCAAAGCGTAGGCAACGCCAAATTGAACGTAGAAGTCGATGCTTTTGAATTCGGTAAAAACTTGAACAAAATACAGCCTCTCAAAAAACTGTAAAGTCGTATAATGGACACATTGTACTTTGACCTCAAAGTTTCATTTTGCCAAGGTGACTCCTATCATTCTTAAAATATTTAAAAAATCAGAGAGGCTTTAACATCATTCAGAACAATATTGCCTCGAGAATCGATGGATTTCATGAAAACAAATGACATCGTTGACTTCCAAAGCTGGTCAAAGTGACCTTGGTCACTTATGTGACTTCTGTATACCTACGTCAAACAGTTTACGAAAACCTAGTTCTGTCAGTAAAAATCGGTCGGTCAGAACCGTTAAAATCTGGTGGTCGATTTCCTAATTCTGTCGCCCGGAAAAATGACAACCATCTCAGAAATTGGGTGTCGATATTTTATGCACCATCCCACTAACCCTCCCCTTTATTACCAAATTTTGTTAGCAGGATAGTAAGGCGGTTAGTGGGTGGGTCTTTTGAAATTGTCAAAATATTTTTAAATGCTCACACGTGGGTGTAAAATCTTCCACGACAAAAAAATCTCCACCAAACATTAGGCATTACGTAAATGGGACAAAATTTTCTCCTTCCCATTTACGTATAAAATCAAACCTCCGTCGATCTAGGTTCGGCGGGAAGGAAGATTTTACACCCACGTAGCTCGCAATTCCATTAACACAACATTTTTAAGTTTTTAAAAATTAGTTGTGAGTGCGTGAAATGAATCACGCCATTTCCAAAAATAAAACACACAACAAAAAATTTAAAACGAAGTTTTTATTCAAAATTCTCATCCCACACATATGACAAAAAAAAAGTCAACAATATAATGGAGTTTAAATAAATAAAAAAATTAAATTGGTGCAAAGGCAAAAAAACTCAAACAATTTTCCACAAAAACAATAAATTACTTTTAATGAACTGAAAATTATTTTATTGCACAATTTTACAAAAAAAAAAAACTTTTCTACAACTCTCAATATTTACAAAACACAATTCATCTCCCTTGCAAAAATTCCCAAGCAAGTCTACAAGTAAATAATTATTATCACAAAAAAAATAAAATCCTTTTATCAGTACTCCAACTGAAAACAACTTGACCTTAAATTTGATTCTTTCCTTTAATCTCTAAAATCACCACTAAAAATCATCAAAGAAAACCTCAAAAATTACAGATTCCATGTACTACATGTCCAAATAGAAAAAATATAATTATTTTTGCAATTCCTTGCAAAAATTCACATCTCCACTCTTTTTTTACACTTGTACACCACAGAACTCAAAAAACAAAAAAAGTTCCACTTCCAAAACGTTCCAAAATCCAAAGTTGTCATTGGCTACTCCCAAAATATTTTTTTTACAAAAAAAACAACAAAACATGTAAACATGCCCTCCAAAAAAAGAAGAGAACCAGAGACTCTTCAATTGATAAATTACAAGGCTGCCTCTGCACAGTGGGATAAAGTGATCCTAATTATTTTATTTTTTTAAAAATTCAAAAAGTTTGTTTGAAAAATTGGACAATTTCATTGGAATTTATCATAGAAACGCCAATCAAGGCGTTTCAATTTTCAAACAAACTTTTTGAATTTTTAAAAAAATAAAATAATTAGGATTGCTTTATCCCACTGTGCTCTGAGCTTCCACCTTTCATCAAAAAGAATAAGAAAAAAAAGACACAACAATAATAGCCTTGCCAATTTAAAAGTTGCTGGTGCTGGACTACACAAAAAAAAATCCAGTAATAGCCACAAAAAATCACACAAAATTAAAATCAAGAGAGAGAGAGAGAGTTTACAAAAATGGAGTCATTCAAGCCTTGAATAATTTTTATTGATTTAAAACTTGTCACAATAGAGCCGACCAAGGGGTAGACGTCTGAAGAGAGTTAAGAAGAAAAAAAATATTTAAATTAATTCGCTTTCAAAAATCCTCCTTGGTATCATTGACTCAAAAAATACTGCAAAAAATACAGGAAAAACAGGTGACGTCACATTTTCTCTTTTATTTTCCTCCCTCCCCCCCCCCTCGAGCCAAACTCTTCAGAGTCAAAAACTGTACACAGTACAAGTTTTACAATATTAAAAAAAATTACAGAAAGTCTCCAAAAAAACCAGTTTTTTTGACTTCTCTCTCTCTCCAACGTCTTGATCATTTTTTTTGCATGCAAAAATTTAACTCTCTCTCTCTCTAGTTAAGATATTATATAATCAAAAAAAAAACGGGATGACCTTCTGGTTCTAAAATGTTTTAAAAATTTGTACAGGACCTTTGTCCTCATGTTGAGAAGATCCGTGACGTGAAAAAATGTGCAAATAAATGCAAAAATGTGTAGAGAAAGAGTTAAATGTGAATTTGTAGGTAGATTTAGGGAGATGAGCCTCCCCCCCCCCCCCTTCTTGTTGACTTGCCCTGTGACTCTTTGGCTCTTTAGTTGAGGACACACCTGGCTCTAGATCCTCCTTTTCCCTTTTGTTAAAAATCGTTTTGAGAGATTCGATTTCTCTTTTTTTTATTAATCATTTTCCATTTGAAAGTTTTAAGCCAATCCATTTTTTTCTCAAATAGATTCATCCCATTTGACCAAAAAATTTTCCCGTGGGTTTTACGCGCCTCTCCTGTCATTGGAACGATTTTTGCATGTGCAAATAATTTAAATTTTTTTGTATTTAATTTTAATTTGAAAAAATAATGACGACCGCGACCCAGACCGCTGGTCTGAATCAGTCTGAGTTGGTGAGAAATATTTTAATTTTTAATTAAAATTTATTTATTTTAATGGAGAGATTGTCTAAATCTAAATACGTCAAATGAGTAATTTGAATTAATTAATTAAAATGACTAATTTTTATTTATTTAATTTAATTGGGGAATTAATAAAGGTTGGTAAAGTATACGAGAATCCAACATGGTGGGCGGGACTCCTGACCCCGGATGACCTGGACATAAATGAGAAAATGGAATGGGGAAAAAATAGTTGGACATGGAGTATTTATGCTTCAATAGCCTACCTAATATTAATTTTTTGGGGTCAAGAGGTCATGAAAAATAGACAGGCTTTTAATTTAAAAATGCCGCTCACTCTGTGGAATTTGAGTCTCGCCATTTTTTCTATTAGAGGCGCCATGGTCATGATTCCTCATTTGTTGAATTCATTGACCCATCGAGGATTCCATGAGTCCATTTGTGGAGCTCTGTGAGTTAA
>JAQIVZ010002136.1:0-23693 GCA_034700945.1 Arrhopalites spinosus
TCAGGAGGTACAGGTTCGAATCCTGCTTGTCCCTGGTATTTTTTGCTTTTTATTACCCGGGTATTATAAACTTTTGCCAAGTGCATCGGCTTCCTCTTGAAAAAAGAAAGCGATTGGTGTACTTAGTTTTTTTATAACTCTAAAATTGTGGATTTGTATAAGGTTCTTCACGGACACTAAGGTAATAGAAGGCGTGATTTCATTTTGTCCCTTGTGTACATATCCACATAAATTGGATATAAGAGAATGAGAGAGAGAGAGAGAGAAGGAGAACATTTATAAAGTTACAATTACAATACAAACGAAAAGCTAGAGCTTTGGTAGTTATAACACCGTGAGTGAAGTTGGGGGGGGGGGGAAACAAGGGCTGGTATATGACTCTGTTGTGGTGACTATAAGACATGACTAGTAGTGTGTTATACATGATTTCTGTGTACTTGCCTACCTTATAGACTGATACACCATACCACCTATTAGAAAGATATTCCATGTCGAGATAGAAACACATGTTTCAACCATACCAATAAGTCAGAACACAGAGAGAGAAGTTACCACTACTGACGCATAGTCCTGAGACATGGTAGAGTTGGAAAAAAATAACATGTAGACTCTGAGAGAGAGTACGAGAGAGTGTATCTGTAATAAGGGAAAAAGAGAGGAGCGAGTACGCCAACCGAGGTCATCCTATCTTATCCACATCGTTCACCATCCTAGTGGACCATTTACACACTCATGTATTCTAATACTCTCTCTCTGCCCAAGGAACCAAGTGTGCACTACACATTTTATTCACGACGCTCGTCTCTCTCTCTCTCTACTATGTGTGTACGCTCTTCCACAAACTGTGGAGACACACATAAGCATAACCGAGCAAGAGTACAACTACAGCCACGCAAAGTAATAATAATAATAATATTATATATGTAAAAGAGAAGAAGAATCAACCGATACAAAAATCTCGCTGTAAAAGTAGGAGAATGTGTCGTACAGAAAAAAACATTACACACTTGAAACTATTTGAATGCTCCTTGCTCTTGGTGTCTTTTGCTCCTTCTGTCTCTGTCTCCTCTAAACAAAAGTTGCAGCTGCATCCGTATCATTTTCTACAATAAATGACATGCACATACATCATAAACTTCTTGTCGCATCTCTATAATAGTTTTTACTCTATCCCTCTCTCTTAGTTACTTGTAAACTTAAATCTCTTCAGTTTGCCCTCATGATGACTTGTCTATACATGTAAATCATGGAAAATGTTTGCTCTCCTATGAATTTTGCACAATGACCGTCTTGTCACTCAATAAATCCCACCCCTCCTCCTCTTAAATACAAGACCGCCATATCTTCAACTCAATATTCATTAGCACGTACAAAGATCATTTTATCCAGCCAAAATAAAATAATCTTATGACTTGTTCACATCTACAACACTTGTAGAGTGTGGTGATTTTTTTAAAATAAAGTATCATATATGTTTTTATAAATAATAATAAATATGCTGAATCTCCACAAAATATATTATACAAGGAAGTCTACGTTTATAAAAACTATATTTTTTTCCTTGCTCCTCCTACGCTATGTATTCCTAATACTTATTATGTGTGTAATAAAATAATTTTAAGTTTTTACATCATGTGTGTATTATTATCTGTTAAAGAATTAAACATCAGCACATATAAAACTTGTGAAAACATTGTTTTCCCATGAGTAATCATTTTTATAAAAACTTAACGCCTCATTATACACATATTACTCAAGTCTCTCTCTCTTTTTTGAAGACGTAACCAAAACAGCTACAGTTTTGTACTTGTGCAAATGTTAAATTATTATACAAGCATTAAATGTCAACCATCAACCATGTTATCAGTTTAAATAGCATTCATTTCGATTAGCAATAGGCAATAACCATTCAAATATATACACACACACAATAAATATTATGTGATAGACCAACATTTTTAAAATGGAGTTTTTTAAATATTATATTTTACTTTTGACAAAGACTGTGAGGATATTTAACTAATTGCAGTGAAAAAAATATTTAGAGTTGACAGATTAATTTTTTTTGTCAAATTATTGATTGTTTTAAAATAAATAACTTGTTGTATTTAATTAATTTAATTTTAACATTGTCATAATAAATATTACAACTGCAACGTATTCTCACTCTCCTGTTCTGTTATCATTTTTTTTGTTTCATAATGAAATTTGTAATGAAATAGGTAGAGACGCAAAAGAAAAAAAAATTGAATTCATGTCAATAACACTGATTGATCTACATAACTATAAATATGATGCATTATTCTAATTTGAGAAAGTCAAATAACTGCGTAATTTATTTTAACGTGTATCTAACTACAGATACACGTTAAGAGTAATGTGTCATCCTTGATATTTTATCAATGCATTAAATTACAAATTAAATTGTTTTCAAGAGAAAAATCTCAAATTAGTTTTTTCACAATAAATTTAAATATTCTTTAACACTATAAACCTGGAATATATAATTTAATATTAAAATCAAATATATTATTTCATGTCAAGGCCTTTTTTTTCTTTAAAAAAATAAAAATAAAAATATTTTTCATCAATGGTCAGTCAAGTCACACAAAATTTCTAGTAAAAATATTTCAGTTTACATTGTAAAAAAGCACATTGGCTTGGTCGAAAAGAAAAAGGAGGACATAACATTTGTAATAGTTTAACTGTGCTAAATAGGCTTGACATGCGGTTTTAATAAACTGTGCAAGAATTTCAGAGTAACAACAACATAATACAGAGAGAGGGGTTGAAAAACAATAAGAATAAGGAAGAAAGAGAGAGAGACTAATAAAAAAAGGAATCGAAATGATGATAATGTTTTGAAATATTAAACCATGGCTCAGCCCGAAATGGCCAGTATACTGTATAAAGTACTATTGTAAAACTAAAAAGAGAAAAGTATATAAAGAAAAAAGGTAAAGCTCATGATAAAATGTATAGCATGCATTTGTAGTCATGTAGTTAGCATGTGAGTTGCCCAAAAAAAATACGAAGGTATTTACAAAATGTTTTACATACATTTCTTCTTTTTCCATAATCCTAAGCAGTGGCAGTGGCAGTGCTACTGGTTGTGGTGATATAAACAGTAGTATAAAATACTGATAAGTAAGCTGAGAGTGAAAAAAAGAGCCTTTAGTTTTTTTCTGTTACCTATGTACTCTCTCTCTCTCTACAAGGTATATAATGTTGGTGGTGACATTATCAGCTGCTCCGGTCTAACTTTTGTTTAATGCCATGATCAATAATTTGGACGATCAATAAAATTCCCACCCAAAAATATATACCATAAGAAGAAGAACAAGAAAAAAAAGAAAATTATTTTTCTAGCCCGTTCCGCTTTGCCTTTTCTCCTTTTTTGTAAATTATGGAGAAAGTTGGAGTAAAAATAATATTTAAATTAAAGAAATGTATTTTCTCTTGACATGATTATGATTTTTGGAGTTTGACATGCTGTTTTTTTGATGGATATGAAATGAAATGAACAATTAAATGTAAAATAAATGAATATAAAAAAGAGAGAGACTTACAGGTAGGGAGGCAGTCGGAGGTTGTGAAATAGACATTTGTTGTTGTTGCATTGAGGAATGATTTGGATTTCCTTGATAGCCTGTATGACTATTAGGAGGGAAATTATTTGGTGGGACAGAGTTGAGAGCCGCCGAATTCGGTGGTCGGTTCATAAACTGTTGTAAATGTGGAGAATTTGTCAGATGATGACTGGCATTAGGATTGACGGTGGGACCGGGACCAGGACCCATTTGATTCCCAACCGTCGGATTTCCATGGGTGAAAGACTTGTTGGAATATGAAGGCGGTGGCTGTTGTTGCTGCTGTTGAGACTGAGCTAACATGGCAGAATTAGGCAACCGTTGTGTTGGATTACTGGCAGATATTTTTGGTTGATTTTGAGGATTTGGGGGTGGTGGAACTTGTTGTTGTTGTTGCTGGGGATGATGAAGTTGTTGTTGTTGAGGATGATTTGGTGGATGATTCACATTACTCCGTTTCATGTCCATAGAACCAAAGTTTGACTGTGGACTGTACATGTTATTTTCCTGCTTAATAGATTGCATTTGCATGTTCATACTGTTCATACTGTCACTAACACTGGAAATACCACCTGACTGAGTTCTAATGGACACATTGGAATAGTTGGATGAATTATTAGCACTATTAACATTGATACTATTTCCACCCCCACCACTCACACCAACACCCACACCCACTGGAGAATTAAATTCTCCTCCAGTTCCTCCACTATTAAATCCTCCAGTACCCCCTCCACCCCCACCATAAGAGTCTCCATTGAATGGGGAACGAGCTGGGGAAGGATTTGACCCAGAATTGTTGGGTTTGAAGGTACTCATGCCAAGTTGGGCTTTGTGTTGATGTTGTTCTGCCATTTGTTTTAAAGTTTGGGCAGCCGGACTGTCAAGGGCTAGACTGCCGGGTGAAGTGTAAGGAATCCGGGCACCCCCCTTATTGTTGATACCGGTGACGACTGAATTATGAGATGTTGGGGTAGTTGAGGAGGATGGACAATAATTGTTGGAATTGGGGGTGAGGGGATTGGTTTGGCCTTGAGCTCCGCTAGGGGAAGCACTGTCAAACATGCCGGCACTGTATGGCGGTGTTTGAGAGGGATGGTGGGAATTTAACTGAGATGCCAGTGGACTGGCAGTTGAGGCCGCAGCAGGACTAGGCCCAGCGCAATGAGAAAGTCCACGATTCCCACAACCCCCACCCACACTGTCCACTGAACTACCCCCCGGTTGACTGCTTGACTCTGAGGACTCCATCTTGACTTGATGGCTGAGTCTTGGTGAAGCAGTGGTTGGTGTCACTGGAGCCACTGGAGTGGTGTGGCTGTTATGACTTTGGCCACCATAAGATGCACTAATGTTATCGGCACAAGGATTATTTGGATTTGTACTATTCATGTGATTAGGGTTATTATTTAAATTGACATTGGCCACCATAGGAATATTTTTATTATTGTTCTCATTCCCCACCCCTCCTCCTCCTTGAGTAATGTTGTTATTATTTACTATTGATGACGAATTGGATGATGAGGATGACGTCAGAGCGGTAGTGTGATCATCATCAAAATCAAAATTAAATTCAGGATTCCCAGAAATCTCAGAAATGAGATCTTTGAGGGTATCATAATTAATCATGCCATCATGAGTGTCATCCCCCATGCCCATAAAACTGGACATGATGGACCCATTCTCAGCGGCATCCTTCTCTAAAGCTGCAGCACACTCATCCAAGTCTACAAAGGCTGAATTGGGTTCTTGTTTAAATTCCATTGAATTAATGGCGACAGTGGTGGCAGTGGAGGAACATGATGATGAAGAGTAGGGTGAGGAATTTGACATGACCCGATGATGATGATGGTGATGATGATGATCAGATGGACTATTTAATTGTTGTTGTTGTTGATTAGAGGGTCCATTCCCAGACTTAAGATTGGTATTATTGGTTAATGTTTTGGATTGGAGGGAATTGAGTCCACCTCCTAAGTCAATTTGATGAGGCATGTCCATGGAGAATTTATTTAGAGATTCTTTTTTACAATTTATATTGGCATGTTGAGTCTTCAATATACCTTGTGCTGTCGATGACCCTCCACCACCTCCATGATGTTTGAACGAACCTGGGGATAAATTTGACCCATTGACAACGTTACCACACAGGGATATTTTATTGGGTGGCTCTCCATTCCCTCCAGATCCCAGGTCAATATCTTCACATTGCCTTTTCTGTAACTTTGTCGAACCCTGCATGACAGACAAGAGACAATTAAATATCACAAATAAAAATTATGTCAATAACAAAATCAGTTCAATATACTACACGTCCCCCCCTCCTCCTCCTCCTCGTACAGTACAAACACAATACAAAACCAAACCCACTCATTCCAATTCGTATTAATTCGTTAGAGTTGGAGGAGCTGCAAAACTCACATTTAATTATTCCACTACAATTCTATCATGATGACAGTCGAGTATAATGTACATTGTGTGTGCATAATAATAATATTTTATTTTATAGTCCCTTAGAATAATTACACTACACATTGTCTACCTGTAGTTAATGTACGGATTTGTATATTCTCTCTCTCTGTATTTCACAATCATTTTCATGTGGTTACACTTCATGCTTATACTATATTGCAAACCTATTACCTATATGTATAACTTCTCTCTCTCTCTCCTATTCATGGCCTCGACACAACCAACGAATAGTAAATGTACAGTTGCTTCTGCAGTCAACTCTATCTCTCATTTGTATACATGTACATACATATATATATATAACACACTTCATACTAAATATGTGCCGTATATATCCCTCCTCTTACACTACAAGTTACAACTGAAATTGTGTGAAGAATAATTATCTCTTAAAATTACGTTATTCAATTCCTCCCTTTAGTTTTTTCCCCTATAAAAATACACTTGTAACATGTATTTAATAAAATTAAAATAAATAAAAGGAATTTTTAATTAATATTTAAATCAAAAATTCACCTCTTCTTCTTCTTCTTTGAAGAGAGAAGGGTGATACTTATTAGAAAATAATTGTCTCTTTAAATATTTAATTCCTTACCATAGATAGTTAATTTCTCTTGAAATGAATTTTATTTCTAACAAATATTCTTCTTACTTTTTAATTTATTTAATATTTATGAGAAAATTCAATTATTGTCAAATGTCAACTCTAGTAAAAATAATTTAGCGGTGTGTTCATTTTAAATAATTATTCGAACAATAATATTTTATTTTGTATTTAAAAAAAAGTAACACTTTTATTGCAATTTAAAATCACACACAAAAGAAAAATTGGGAACACTGTAGAGAGTAAGAATATTTTTGAAAATTTAAAAAGAAATAAACTGAAAAACGTATTTTATTTTTTTGAAAATGTGCTGCTATGAGCAATACAATTAAAATGATGGGAGACTGATACTTTCTACTGATTCAAAAAAAATTGTTATCTATCTTTCTATTTATCTGTACGTATTTATTATTCACAGTTTGTTAATTCAAGTCCGTACACTTGAAATGTACATTATAAAAAAAATAAATTTGCTTTCGTATTTGTTACAACAACGTCCATAGTTTACGTCATCATCAACATGATCATGATAAAGATTCTAAAATGTTGTGTGTATACAGACAGCTACATGATGATGACAATTTTTAAACTATTTTTGCACTATCAAACCACCATCACCACTATCCTTCGTTTTAAAAAACTGAAATACATAAATAGATGCATTGCTCCTGTACATGTACATCCTTGTAGGTGGTATTTGTATATACTACTCCCTATGTATATATACACGTACATACGTATAATAACTGACAATAAATATTTCTTGTATTTATTTTTCTTCAAACACATTTGAAAACACACAAACACACACACAACAAAACTCCTTTTTTCACTCCACTCCACTTTAAAAACACACCAGTGGATAATTCCATTATTATTTTTTGAGGGGGGTCCTAAGAAAATAAAAAAAAGTTGATTTTTTGTTGAAGAACCAAAAAATTTACCGAATTATTCGAGTTGTCTTGTTTATTCTTGTCAGATTTTTTAGCCGACTTTTTAGTTTTCGACTCAAGAAATCGTTGTCGAAGTGCCAGTGTATCTTGTTTATGTTGATCATTGAGACCATTAATTGTGTGTTCAAACCTGGGCCCACAATCATCACTGTAAAAGAAATAAATAATATTTATAATGACATTCAAAAAAAATAATAAAATTGACCAATTAAAATTGGTCATATATTTTTCTAGTATATTTCAACTAATATTTAATATAATAAAAATTCACTTACTGATGTTTCCGGTATCCGTTTATTCGTCGACGCAATCGTTCCATGACCGCATCCTTTTGGCCTCCTGGCATCCCAGGTCCTTTGGGCATCAAGATATCACTCATTGCCACAAAATCATAATTGACAAGTCTAGCACATCTAGAAGACACCAAGATGACGAAACAAGTAGAGAATTTATTTATTTTATTTCCCTTTTTTCAAAAAAGAGGGAAAAGAGACGCAGGGGATGATTAAAATTTGTTTTAAAAAAAAAGGGTCAACTTGTAAGAGAGTGAGGGAGGGGATGATAAATAAAAATATTAGAATAGATAATAATAATTAATTTATAAATAATTTTGGTGTAGTACAGTACAGTAATAGTACTTTAAAGATAAAAGGTAGTTATTTTAGTAATCAAAGTTAAAATCCACAAACTGAGTAAGAGAGACACACACCACAACGAACCACCGTCCGTATAAGCAAGCCTGCGACGACTAACGAGTACGTGAAGCTAAGGAAGTACACTAAGAGACTGTTTTGATTCTCTTCTCTCGAGTTCAGCTTGTGCTAGCCCAGCTGCCAGCTTCGGTTGAGGGATTTTCGTTACCTACCATCACCATAGAACATTGTCATCATGTGTGTGTGTGTGCTGGGCAAAAATTTTCAAAGACTAAACCATCACACACACACTCTCTTCCCTTTCCCAAAGAGAGAGAGACGCAACCTATACCGTCACTTCCCCCACAATCCTCCATCCAATCCAAATCCTCCCAACCAAAAATGTTAGAGAGAGAGAGAGAGAGAGCACTGAAAATATTCTTTTAGTGTACAAGGAACCCAAAGCGGCACTCGACAAAATTCTCTCTCTCTCTCGTACATTTTCTATAGTCAAAAACCTTAGACTCGACTATTCTATGGAATAAAGTCTGCCTCAGTCGACGAGAGAGTGGCAAAGGCGACGGCCATGAGTTTGAGTTGGAAGCTCCATCCATGCTCACACCAAATATCCACAAGAGCGGACTACAGTAAAACTGAAAGAAACTATTTTCCCCCCTCCTCTTCCTCCCATTTCCTATCACTTGTCCTACATATACTTACATGTACGTACATATCTGTTCTTTACATGACAAGTTTTTTGAAGAGGGAGAATTTTAATTCACTAAATATTTATTTAAAAGGAAATTCATCATAATTATATTTATTTATTTATAAAATAATAATCCATATTATAATTTACAATTAAATTACTCATACTCATACAAAAGTATCATAATAAATATTTTGAGAGAGGATGTAATTGTAATAAATATCAAAAAAAAGTAAAACAATGAGTTGATGGTGGGTTTCAAGTGTAATGCCGTATGGATGAAGAGAGAAAAATATTTGACAGTGGAAAATAATATTAGAAGAAGGGATATGTAGGGACAATCCTTAAGCGTATAAGAGTTTTACCGCTTCTTTGTATACTAGAAAAACCACCAAAAAGGTTTCCCCTATACAAAATACACAAACTGGAAGAGACTACAAAAGAGTGGAGTAGAGGAGCTAAGTTTGCCACTCTACAGCTTAGACCTTAACCCTGTCTCTGCTTCTGCTCAGTTTTTTTTCCTCTTCTTCTGACTCCCTTCTTCTTTTTTTATAGTTTAATACATAAAGAATATATAGGATAGATAGAGTATTAGCTAAAAGATATAGAGAGGATGGGGGATATATTCCCCATTCCTTGGTATATTTTTGATCAGTTATAAACTCAGAAGGTGGACTAGATCATCTTGGATGCGTGTATGGCTATATAATGTTATACATGTGTATTTACTCTTGGAATGTTTCTTACTCGCGTATTTTCTCTCCTTCTTCTTCTTCTTTTTCAATGTGTCTTTGAATACGCACAATTTTTAATTTTATTCTATTTTTCCCCCCCTACCTTTATTCTTTGATTATTTATTTAATTTTTTCAAATGGAGCAACTTACTTGTTTTTAATTTAAGTTTTTAAGTAGTGCAAACACTTCTTCTTCTCTCTCTCTCTCTCTTTTAAATAATAAATTTGTCCTGTATTATAATTCAAGGTTTATTCATATTAGTTTTAACTAGACTCATTTTTATACACGTGGAGTATCGCATGATAAGATATGTACAAAGTAGTCCTCTCTCTCTCTCTCTCTGTCTACTCTTTTAGTTGTACTACAAACGAGACAAACGCCTCGTCTCGTTTCATTTGCTCATTTCAATTTTATTTTTCAAAATCACTGGCATTTGACATTGACTCTATTTCCTTACAAAGGCGCATGAGTCAATTTTGGATGAGAAAAAGATGATCACTGGAGAGTCTCTATTTTTTAAAAATTATTGTCTCTCTCTCTTTTTAAATTTTTATATATGTTTTTTAAATTTAATATTTTAATTTTAATTTAGCTAATTAAGCCAGCAAGTTTTTTTGAATAAAAATAATCAATTTTCTGTTGTTCTTATTTAAAAAAATTTAAATTGTAAAATATTTCACCCCCTACAAAATAAATTCTTTACATTTTTTTGTGTATAATGTAAAGACTACAGATGACATAAAATAATAATCTTGATGAAGGATAAAGAAAACTTTGGGGTCAATATGGGGACAGGAGTTGTCACGTCACGACCGCACTTGACTTTTCTCTGGGTGAAACATGAAAGGAGGAAGAGGAGGGGGGACGGTTTGTGTGCATTGTACAAGAATTAATGCTCATTTCCATATTTAATTTCATGAGTTGACTTAAGAACCAGAGTAATTAAAGGTCTCATATGCAAGTCATTCAGGATACCATAAAAAGACAAAAGAAGAAAGGGGAAAAGAGAGACATGAAATGGGTTTTCAAAAGAAATCAAACTTTACTTTTTATTAGTTTAAAAAAATACCATAAAAAATATTTTGAACCTTTCTCTCTCTCCCTCTCTCTCTCTATTAAAACTGTTGAATGATGGCAAAATAACCAAAAAAAAAACCAACAAGAGAAAGTAAAATGATTGGTCTCTTTTTATGTAAAAAAAATATAAGAGAGATAATCTAACCAATTTTATAAATTACCCATATTGAGATAATAAAAAGCGAGGGTAGTTACATGAAAGAGTAAAAGAGAAAGTACATTTGGTTCAAAATTCTCCCCTCCAAAAGAAAGAGAATATTATTAAACAGTAGAAGGGAAAGGTGTGTGTGTGTGTGTGTGTGTATAAACATGGGATTCTATGTTGAAAAGCCTACTTGAATGTTTGAACATTTCGTGGGAAGTTAGACACATTAATATGAATCAGATTTGTCGCTCTACCGTTTGCCATGGGGGGAAAAATTTCTTAGAGGAGGGTCAGGTCATTCGGAAATCACGAGTGTGAAGTTTAAGCAAAGTGTAGAGAAAGCTGAAAGGTTCGCGACGGAGCAGGAGGAGAAAAGAAGTTGAAGAGAGAGAGAGAGCAAGTTTGAGAAGGGAAAAGCAACAGCCAAATGCTTTGGATCGACGTGTATTATAAGAGTAAAAAACAGAGAGGAGGAAAGAGGAGACCATGGATTTTCACCATTACCTACGCCTACGACGAGAATGACGATATCAACTATTGAGCCACTACTCTACACATTACTGAACTCCCCCCTCCTTTTCACTTCTCTCTCCTACACATCTCTCTCTCTCTTTTTCCTAGTGTAATAATACGTTCCCGATCCAATCCGGATAGACCCCATTGCCGCACTGTTCACCTCAAAAATATTCGACTTACTCCCCATTGTTTCGCCTTCACGCTTACCACCACTCTACCCCCCTCCCTCTTAGAACTACTCTCTCTCTCTCTGTTTGTAGTATAGTAAGTTGTAGTTTGCCATCAATGCATACACAACCTTCCTTCCTTTCTTCAGCCTTTTTACTCTACATTTGTACTTTCTCTCTCTCTCTCTCTTGCCCATCAAATGCACTAGCGTGTACACTCAATAAATCGTTTGCTATTTTACAGGCATAAATACATTAGTAGCTTTATACTTTCTCCCTCTCTTGTTTTATTCATCTCCTTTCTTTTCTCCCTTTCTCTCTATAAATTCCTCATTATATCTGTAATGATTAACAATGAAAAAGAAAATAATTTAATACTCATTATCATACAATTATTTTTTTGATTAAATTAAAAAAAATTATTATTTAAATTTATTGTAAATTCCTCACACTCTCTTTAACTTCCATTTGACACAGTTTCAAATATTGATGAGGGGAGGGGGTGGAAGAGAAAGAGGGAGAGGGAGAAAAGGGAGGGCTAATTTATTTGTGTGGTGCTTTCCCCCTTTTCTCCCGAGTCGTGAATGAAAGAAGGGGGGCAGGTAGACAAGGGAGAGAAAGGGGATGAGAGTATGAAGTAATTAAATGTAAATGAAAATGAGGAGGGATTGATGTGAGTGTCTAATGAAATGTAGAGTAGTGAAAGTTGTGGAGGATGGGAGAAATGTCTTAACATGAACTTTTGGGCGACAGTAATAAGATGAAGGAGAGAATTGTACAAGGAGTCTTTCTCCTTGTGACTATATATATATTATATATATTATATATATATATATGTACAAGTAAATGGAGGGATGAGAAAAGAGAATCTTGGTGGACGTTCTACCTCGCCACCATCGATTTATTCCGAAAAAGCCGAATCTCATCTGCTCAAATTGTAATAGAGGCTGCTACGAGCTTTGCTGGGCTCCTTTGGGGTACGCGCAAGTTGATACACACACACACACTCTCATACATCTAACATGGTCTTTTTCTCTCTAGATATATCAAATATTTTTGAGACCCCAACCATCCTTTGCTCATCCATGCACATACACGCATGTTCTCATGTATTTCCATAGTGTGTGTGTGCAACTTTTTATGTATATTATAGTCCATCCCCCTTGTGAAATACACACACAGATTCCCTTCCTACACTTGGAGGGACTCACTCTACCAGACCTTATGTGGGCTTGTCTATGGTGGCCAAGTTTTTGTATGAAGTGAAAGTGAAAGTACAAGAGAGAGAGAGAAAGATGTATGCATGCCATGTGCTTTTTTCTAGAACAAGGGAAAGAGCATGGTTATGGTGACTGTGGAATTGTCTCCCTTTTTTTGATTCTACAGAGACGCTCAGAGTCCACACTCTCCCTGCCTGCCTCTTTTTTCTTGAGTCGATCTCTTTTGCCCATGGTTCAAGAATTCTTCCTCTCCTTTTCTTTCTCTCCTCCACCATCTTCCCACAAAAGTGAAAGTGAAAGAGAGAAAAAGTTGCTGCCAGGAAGAGGAATCTCTGACACAAACACAAGCGAGTCTTCCCTCTTAAGCGTGAGGAGGAAGAAAGAGACAGACTAAGGCTAGGGATGCGTCTTGTTCAAAAGCAGGTTGGTCTGGCTTCAGTTTTGGTGCAGAGAGTAGAAGATGAAGAGAGAGAGCGAGGAAGGAGGCAACCGAACGATTCAATGTCGACTCAGTTTGTCGATGAGACGAAGAAGAAGGAGACCTCGAAAGACGAACAAGTTTACAGACTTTCTCTCTGTCTCTCCCCTTCCCCTTCATGCCATTTACTCTCTCCTTCTCTCACAGTAGCTTCTACTCTCTCTCTCTCTCTCTCTTCTAGAATTCTCACGATCAGTTCGTCTACCACCATGGACTCGACTCTTTCCTCGTGGTGGTGGTGCAGGAGGGAATAAAACGAGTATCGAGCCGAAGCCGAGCAGATTCTTGACAAGAGAGAGAGAGCGTCTCAAGATTTCTTTAAGTTTGACTCTAGGCACAATCTTTCTTTTTTCTTATAATTGTATGATTTTCACGGGACAAACTTTACTCTTTCTCTTTGTAATTCTGCCTTTAGGAATTTCTCCGCCTTTTTTCTTTCTCTCCACTTTCCCCTTGATCTATCCTAAATCTTTTTTTTATATCTAATAATATTTCTCTCTCTCTCAGTCTCATCCAATCATAATTAAGTGTTTAAAAAATTAAGTTCATTTTCCATTTAAATTTTTTTTACTCCATTATTAATACCCGAATCATGATTTTATTTGTAAAGTGTCATTTAATTTCTCCTCAATTCAATCACAATCTCCATCTTCACTACATAAAATAAAATGGTTCATTTTCACTTGTAAACAGACATAAGACAGAGTCAAAGATAATAAATGTAGATGTGCCTAATTATGAATATTAAATTAAGTCTAGATGATATAGATAATATAATTAGATATTCGTAATATAATGCTCATCATCTTAAAGTCAGCATTGAATTTCAATTTAGGATTAATTAGACAGATTTATACCACCCAAGGAAAAAGAGAAAGAGAGGAAAAGATGAAGACGAGACCAAGTTTTTTCTCAACTAATAAAAATCTTTTTTTACTTTAATACAATTTCTTGGAAACATTTTTTCTGTGTTTTTTTTGCATTTTATCATGTGATTATAAATCTGATTAAGGATAGCTGACTAGAGACATTTGTATGGATCTCCTATAATATTACTCTCTTGTTATATGAGAACTTGCTTGAGAAGAGAGAGAGAGAGGAGGAGGAGGGGGGGGGGATGCAACAAGAATTTCCGTAGTGTACCAAAAGCTCACGTCGGTACAGGAAGAAGAAGGCCGAAATTGAGCGAAAAGGGCATGTTTTCTTGTGAATAAAGTGACTTGTAGAGGAATAGAATCCCCTCCTCCTCATCCTCCTCGTTTTTCGCACTTATCATTCCAAATGAGAAGCAAGAGTCGAGTGAGCGAGAGAGACCACGCGGGTTTGCCACTATAACAATTTTTTACTCTATATTTTTATGTACAGCAGAAATATGTTGGTTATATTGTCTCTAAAGTAAAAGCATGTGGGCTTCAAGCCATGCTCCAGCTTCACAGTCGCACACAAAGACTTTTAGCCAGACCAGGTGGTTTGTCCCTACCAGGACGGGAAGGAGAGAATCAACAAAAAATTGGAAAATATTTTAGGAAGCAGGCAGGTAGAAAAAAAACCTGCCTTGTCTGAATGAAGTTTAGCAGATTCTCGGATCATCGTCATAAGCCATCAAAGTTGGGTTTTCCGCGAATATCATGGAATGGTGATGCCTTATTGCTGGGAAGGAAGAAGAGGAAAAAAATGGTGTGTACACTATGAGGAGAGAGAGAGAGAGGATGATGGGGAGTCAGCAGACATGATGCGCACACTGGAACTACATGGAAAAACATAACTAAACCTACAAACGTCAATTCAACCATATAATTTTTTCATGTTGGGCATGCACTTGGACTCGACTCTCTCACACCAATACCCACACACACACACTCTTAAATAGCAGACTACTGTAAAACTTTAAACCATTGACTTGTCTACGTCTCCTCCTTATCTTTTTTTCTCCACCCTCCACCCCACACCATGCAAGTAACTTGTAGTGATCTGTATAGTCTCCATTACACAGATATTGTTGGAGACTTTTAGCCAAAAAAATAAATAAAATAGTGTTGTATTATTCATATCCCTCATAATGGGCTAAAAATCTATTGGGGATGCTCTCTTTGATAAAATTAGGAAGGAGAAGGAATAATCTCATTCTAATAAACATACAATTGTCGTATTTTTTTTTATTTTTTTTCGAATAAAAGAAACAGAGGGAGGGGAAGGGGGGAAGCTTAAGCTTAAGAGTTTTACCGCTTCTTTGTACACTAGAAAACCACCAAGGGTTTCCTCTTTCTATACACAACACAAAAACTGGAAGAGAGCACACACAAAGAAAAATTGTAGAGGAGCATTGGAGCTAACTTTGCCACTCTACAGCTTAGCCTTAACCCTGTCTCTGCTTCTGCTCAGTTTTTTTTCGCATGATTCTTTTTGGTAACTTGTAACTGAGGGAGGGAAGGCAACTTGTAAAAATTGAGGATATTATCTACAAATATCCACACTCTCTCTCTCTGTCTACGTGTTCTATCTCTAGTGATTACACACTATTTTGACGTGTTAGGACTACAAGGGGGGACGGTGAATGGTGAAATTGAGCTGGATTTACTCTCAGTTTCATTCATTTGCCAATTATGTAATTATTACTCAAATGTCCTTTTGTCACAGTACTATTTTCGACTCTAAGTGTAGAAAGAAAGTCAACTTCTTTTTTTCCCCTTTGGATGGGGGAGATGGGACAAAAGTTATTTTGAATTATTTAATAAAAATCTGTATCACTGTCTATCTCATCTTCTTTGTAGATTTAGCTGGTTAGGGTCTCTGCAGGTGTAGGAGAGGTAGAGATACTGTTGATATACATGGTTATGGGCATGAGAAAAGGTAAAAAATCAATAGTATAGAGAGAGAGAAGAGAGAGAGAGAGATGGGAGAAGAGGAGAAGGGGCATAGAACTTTTTAGCGAGAATAAATTGAATGTGGGTGGAATAGTAAAGCAGTCTAATCCCAAGCACAGGCGGTTTTGCAATGGAATTTTCAAACGTTGTGAGAGGACAACAGAGAGACAGTCTACAAAATGAATATGGGGATAAAGAGAAAGACAAATGAGAAAAAATATCTGTACACCTAGAACCCCACCAAAAAAAATTATTTACTCCTCACAAAGCATCTCAATCTACAGATATAAATATTTATTATAAATCTCATTTTTTTGCAACAATATCTCCGAAATTCGTGGGCCAAAAAAGGAAGAGGGATACCCCCAAAAAATTTGTGAGACAGGAACAGGAGGGTCCTACATGCCTTGCTCAGAATCCATTCCCTCCGAAATATTTGAAAGATTGTGCACGAATCTCTCCTTTGCTCTCTCTTGCCTTTGCGCCGCGCGGTTTTCTTGTCTACACGTTGAGTTTGACTTGTACCAAAAAACATTTTTTGCCCTTTTATCCATGAATCTTGTACTCTCTCTCTCTCTCTCTGTTACTATGTGATGATGACGAAATGTACATAAAAATCATATTGTAATGTTTTTTAAAAAAATTTTAAATAAAAGACGAAGGTGAAATTGATGTGTAGTTTAGTGTACTAAATAGTACAATTATTTAATAGAGATTTTCCTAGTCTTATATTTGTATTTTGTGCAGGTGCGTAGAGAAAAAAATCGTTTGTTTCAAACGCGATTCTGCTCAGTAGCTGAGAGGTTAGATTATCAAATGATTAGACTCATACTGGCACAAGGGTAAATTTCCTACCAAATTTACTACTCTACCTCACACACACACAACCAGGTATTTAACAAGTCAAATGGTGGCCCTTCCTTTTCATTTTTTGGGGTTTTATTTTATTCAAAAATTATTTTAATTATCCTCAAATCTGACCCTTCTACTTTTTCTCAGCTCTCTGCCTTTAATTTTACTTAATAATTAAAAAATGACAATTTTTCTATATTGTCAATCAAGTCAAATTTAAATGGAGACTGTCTGTCTACAAAACAAAATAAAAACGTTTTTTTTACAATTTAATTACATTTCACCTCTTCATATATTTATATTAAAACTGGCTTTGGATAGTGAATAAATAATTTATGAGTTCAAAAAAAACATGTGCAAAAATTAATTAGAAAAAAAAGTAAAGTATAGACTGGCAATATTGTCCAATGAGTGGGATGCCAATTGCCAATTGCTGTATGTCAATTCAATAGTAAATGTAAGGATGAAAGAAAGAGATGAGTATGTTTATGAAAACAAGTTAAATAATATTTTGAGGAAATGAATAAAAAAATGGAGAGTTGATTTAAATAAAGTTGTAGTGTGTAAATGAATGAGGAGAGGCGGTTAAAAGAAGGGGGGTAGGGGGGAATAAATGAATGTATTTAAATGATTGATAAAAGCATGTGTTGCTGGACTTCCTCCATCTAGTAAACTGTTTTATATGCAAGTACGCCCTTTTTACTATCGACAGGGCTTTGTGGATGGAAAAGGTTAGTTTACATTGTATCACACGCACCTTACTTACCTTGCTCACCAACACCTCCACCTGAATGACTTTTGCCAACTTGGTCCTATACTCTCTACTTCATACCAGTGCATGCCATTTTTTTTCTCTTGTGTATGAAAAAAAAAGCCCTCGTCAACATTGGCAGCCAAACCATCAACCTACGACAGTCTTTGCTCCCCTTCAATTTAATACTCTCCATCACGTCCTCTCTTCAACGACTAACTAAAGGCTCCTCACTTTCATTTACATAAGACTTTTTTGGCCTCAAATCTCCACTGGCAAATATTCTCCCCGTCAAATATTCCAATTTTTTTTTTTTTTTGGCTTTGTCAAAAATAGGGAGGGTCATAGTAATTTAATTTAATTTTTAAAATATTATTTTTTGGTAGTACTGGTTAAATATGAAGATTTTAGTTTAGTTAAATTTAATTAATGTTGATGGTAAATGAAAATGATTTGGATGGTGGAATTAAGGGGACAACCTTTGTACATGTTGAGATTTGTGTGTGACTACTGTTGGTAGTTTGAGACAGAGAGAGAGACGCTGGAAGCTTAGAAGTTTGTTCTAGTAAAGCTGAGAGTTGGATTGGATTGTGTTGGTTGTGTGTTTGATGAAGTGCAATGTAATCCAAGCCTTGGTTAATTAATTGATGTGATTACAGAGAGAAGATGCAAAAACTTTGTGCTGACCCATCTTCCCTCTCTTCATCCATCCCACCCTTTCATCTCTCTCTCTGTCTCTGTATAATGCAAACCCCACACAGATCACATATTCCTTTTTTCAAGTACAATAATAAAGTTTGACTTGTGCATGTCTCCTTTTTGTCTCCTCTTTTTTTTCAACAGTCGAAAAATCCACATCCGTCCATATAATTTACATTGGCATCATACTCTTCTGTGGTTTTAAAACGCCCACTTCCTCTTTTCCTCTTCTTCTTCTTTTGTGTGGATTCAATAGATGAATATGGACAATTAGTAGACAAAATTTTAAATTTGTGTAAGGTAACATTTCCATAAGGTAATTTTATCTTGTGAAATTCATCTTGTCCACTGTCGAATATTTAAATGTACAGATAATACATATTTTTGTCTTTTGACAGTACATGGATACTTGTAGTCATGAGAGTCATGAGAGATATTTTGTGCGCCAAAAATTATTTAAAACTGTCCTTTAAACTTGTATTCTTTTTATGGCCGTGTCAACTTGTCAACTCGTGGGAAAAAGTTACTCTGCCACTTGTTACCCCCCTAACGTCTCTTGAACTGTGCACATAATTCACTGAATTTTTTGTCTTTTGTCTGTATTCTCTAAAGGCTAATGCCATGATAGTCTTCTTTTCAGTGTTTCTGGGCTTTACACGATTGAAAAGTGATTAAAATTTACAGAGAATTTTTACTTAAATTATTTTACGTCATAAAATTCTGTTTTTTCCGACTTGAAATCATTTACTTTTAGTTAAACTAAGGCTAAAATGATCTCTTCTTTAGAAATTGTATTACAAATTATTATAAAAATTTGAACTAATTAACTAATGTTAAACAAGTCTGTTAAATAAAATATTAATTAATTGATGGGATAACTCAAACAATAAATTAAAAGTATGTTCAAACAATTCATTTACAGATACAAAAACAACTTCATGTAAAAGTATTTACACTAAAATATAAAGTTATTTATTAATAATGACGTTAAACTCATGTTTAACTATACATAATATGCAAAATGACGGAATTTTTTGGAAATATTTCTCATCTTGTTTTCTTCAAAGCTCAAAATTGGCAATAAATACATTGCCAACAATCTTGAAAAAAAATAAGAAGTATTTTTCTTACTTTTGACAGTGATAGTGGACTTGGACAGGAAGAGTATTCTTGACCGGCGGCTATTCCCAGCAAACCACCAAAGTACAGTTTTTGCAAATTTTACATTGAAAAATGACAAGCTAAAACATTTTTTTTACCTTTCATTCTTATCCCATTCTTCCTCTACTCCTTCATAATTTATTTCAGGATAATCTTCTTGCATACTTTCATATAAAATCATTTAAAGTTCAAAAAAATAAATACAAAAATCAAGTCTAGATGAATTCAATTGACTGGGATTGAAACAAACAAAAATTTAAAAATAAATAGTGGCTAGGACATGAATGAAATTTGATCCTGGTCAAAGACAAAGGATTGTGTAGTCAGGTATTTTGTATGATAAAAATCTTTGGTATACAATGTCACAGAGAGAGAGAGGAAGTGTAGTATTTTGTATTTGTATTTGTATTTTGCGTATAAATTGAAACCTTTCAAAAAAAGAAGGGAGAGATTGTTGGGCTCGAGTTTGTGCATTACAGAAAGAGAGAGAGAGAGAGAGAGAGAGAGAGGATTTTTGCACGTGAATGCAAAGTGGATTTAAAATAAAGTGTACATTGGGTGAAAATTGGATAAATTTAATATAGAGTAAAGGTGTTTGTATGAATTCATAAGTTTTACATAAGCAGACCACGAACGTACATGGGAATTGAGAGGGGAACTCATACGTCATCCGTTTACTTTGAATCCTTTCCTGTGTATTCCTTCGGGGCAATCCCTCTCTCCCTCTCTCTCTCTCTCTCATGGAACTCAACACGAGAAAAACATTTCTAATTACTATTTACATTACAAACTGTGGACAAGCTCCGTCGCATTACATTTTAGCTTTGGCTAGCCGATGACTTTATATATTTCATACTATTTTCTGTCTTTTCCCCATTTTTTTCGACAAATGTTTATGGTGACAGACAAAAACGGAGAGAGGGAATAACTTTCTTTAAATTTAAAACTCAAATTTTTTTATCTGAGTCGTATTTATTATTGTACAATGAAATGAAGACGAGTCAAGGATTGTTATGTTTTTGTAGGGAACGTTCAGCGCTTGTTTAGTTTTACTGCTTGGCCAATTTTTATTGCGAGTTCACTCACACTCAGTCTCCGTTCTGTACTCTTCATATAATATATATATATAATACAGGGACAGATAATGGCGGTTAGAGAATCTAGAAATGACGTTATATTTCATCAAATTACAACATAATTTTCCCCTGATTTGTTCATATCATATTTAACTTTAAAGAGAATTAAAAGTACAAATCAACATCCAATCTTTTTTTTACAAAATCACAGACATGTCCACCAAAAGTGTTGTAATTTGGCTGTATATAAATAGCATTTGTTTTTTATGTCATTAAAATCGACACTAATTGAATTTAGTTACCACTTAAGCTAACTAATTATTATTTAAACTGTGTTATCGACAATTTTGAAACTGTATATGAAACTAAATTAGTTCTTGATAGCAGTAGTCATAGTCATAGTTGGTAGCTTAAAATAAATCTGCCAATTTTATTCTATTTTCTCCTGTTGACACTGCTTTCTCAAGCAGTGTCAACATTCGGTGGAAAAGGTCATAGGTTAAATTCATGTGTGTGTGTAAATTGCTCTAAACTGTTTAAAATTAGTATTTGGTAAAAAAAATAAAATAGAAATATTTATCTCAAAAAACTTTAGTCTCTTGTTCTGTATAATTTAGGCAAAATGGATCATTTTGTTTTAATATAAAAAGTGAACATGATGCAGAAAAAATAGGATTGTAGAAAATGTTATTTATATTTATTTGCATAAATTTTACCAAAAACTTGAGGTAAAAATCTTCCACGCAATGGAGGTTGTGTTTACTGCACTTTTGGAGTGCATGTAGAGAAAAAAGTTGATGTTTTGGTTCTACTTTCGCATCCGGGAGGAATGTTAGAATTATATATTTTTTATGATTAGTTAGTATCAACCTGCAAGGAGAGAGAGAGAGAGAATGGAGGAGAGTTGACATGGATATGGGAGGAAATATCGTGGTACGAAGGTGCACTGTAACTATTATATAACTCCCATGAGCCATCAGTAATTTTCTCAATTTCTACACTCTAATGCTAACATTAGTACTACAGTCACAATGTGATGCACGCCCTCATCTTGTCATTACACTCCACACACACGTTCCCCAACTACAACTAAACAACAAATTTTATACTTAATACCTTTTTCCTTCATTACTTTGTTTTTGTCTCTCCATTTTGTTATTATTAACTTCAACTTCCATATCGTCTCCCTTTGATTTTTGCTGTAGTAGCCAATCTCAAACCTCCTTATTTATTAATCACATACATTTATTTTTTTATAATCATTCTTTTTCCAACCCTTTGCATGCCAACCTGTACAACCCACCTTTAACCGTCATGTAAAAATAAAAATCCCTTGTGTTTTTTTTATTGATCCTCTTTTCATGCGTAAGAATAATTTTTTTGTTGCATTAAATATAGAAATAATTTTACAAAATATTGTACTTTTTCTATTGAATGTAGAGACGCATTTATAGTGGATTTTTAGAAAAGTGGATGACTAAGTGAGACATGTGAAATGACAAAAGTTTTATTGGGTAAATAATAATTAAATTTCCTCATAAAGTACAACGTGTACTCGTACTCGTATTTATACAAAAAAACTCTCTATTTTTGTTTGGTGCAACTAAAACTAAAATGAGAGATTTGACACATTTACATAATTTTTTTTAAACAAAAAGTCATAAACATTTAGGAATAAAATATTTCATAATGCGTAGTTAGTTTTACTGTATTTATTAGTTAGGTAGTTAGTAAGACTAACTACGTTAGAATCGGTTCAAAGTCAAGAAATAAAGAGACAAATGAGCAAGTACATTAGCCTTTCATTGAGAACAAGGAAAATTTGTTTGAAAATTAAATTCCTATTTTGGTTTAACTAAATAATACATATTTTATTTATTTAATGTACATAATACTCCTAACATGTATACATATTAGAGTTAAAGTTGTAGAGAGAATTCGAGTTAAATTATGGAAACTATTGATTATTATTTTTCTACAACTTTACTAGGTAAAGAGTCAGGGTCAAAGTTTAATGGAGGGGGCAATAACATTTTGTATTGTGATAGACACAAGATAATTATTATTAAATCATAAAGTGTACAAGGTAAATAACAAAATCCCTTTATTTCCTCAATGAGGACACTGACACTCAACTCTACTGGAAAATCTGGAGAAAAAAAATACAAAAATGAGTCATTCCTGGAATGAATTCGTTCAAAAATCTTCCATTCAATTTAACCTCATTACAAAGTTTTGAATCCTTTCCATTCAGGAAAAAACAAGAAAAATTCTTTCAAATTTTAGTTAGCTACCACAATTACAATTAACACTTGTTAAAATGGAATGAATCTCAACTAAAAAAATTGTTTGTATTCAACAGTTGTGTTAACAATTATTTTAGAATTGTTGAATGACATTTAAAATTGATTTTAATTTTCATGTATGTGCTGTCAACCTACAAGACAAAGGAAACAGTTTTTTTTGGTTGAATGTTTATGGAATGGAAAAAAGCACATACACTTGTACACTTGCTGACCTAGTCAACCCAGCGGGCTTCCTTCCCGGCATCGTGCTTCTGTGGACCTTGATATGGGCAAGGGAATGAGTGTACTCTACAATGAAGCTGTGGTCGTTTATTTAGACTTTTATCACGTCACACAATTCTTAGAAAATTGTCTCACTTTCCATAGTACAACCAGCACTAGCCCATTTCTATTTATTTAATTGGGTTAGGAAACCACAATGCGGATATTTAGGGGTTTTTTTCTCTTTAAAAAAGAAACGCAACTCTACAATTAATTGACTTAATAAATAAATATAAGAAAAACGTTTAGCCGCATTATGGCCACATTATTCATTACGTTGAATCTCTACATTTTCTGGGAATTTATTGTGATACAATAATTTATCATATTACGTAATTCAGTAAAATTTATTTTAAATAATTAAATATTAGCAAACAATTTAAAATTCTTTGGAATATTTTTTTCGAGTATATTAAATTAATTTA
>JAQIVZ010002137.1:0-23691 GCA_034700945.1 Arrhopalites spinosus
GAATCAAAGGTAATTTTGATAATGAGCTAAACCAAAGATACAAAATAATAGGTTACGGTCAATGATACATATTTTCAATTTTAGTCTTTGGTCGAAAAATGTTCCATGCTTCAAAAAACCGTCACCACGTTAGAACATAAGGTATTCTAATATTTCATATTTAACTTTTGTCTTTTATAGTCATATGCTGATTCATCTTGTTGTAAAACTCTAGTAAATAATTTTTGTTCTTGTCATCAGATTTCAGCGTTAGAAGAAAATAAACGCAGTAGAGAATCGCAAATATCTAACCTTAAATTAGAGTTACATCAATTAGATACAGAGGTGAGTATTCTATAATTTGGCAAACAGCGACTTGCTTCCATATTATACACGTTAACATTATAAATTCTACATACATTTAATTGGTATTGTTATTATTTTACGTACACAGTATAGAAACTACAAAGTGAAGGCACAAACCATGTTAAAATCACAAAAACCAACTCATCTATCCCTCTCCCCTCAAGATAATGACGAACTCGAAAATTTGCAAAAAATTGTTCAGGACTTTCATTCTGAGATTTCTCTTCTAAAGTAAGAAAATCATTAAATGACTTTTAAAACAAAAATAGTCAAATGTGTTTTATCACAAAAGTACTCGTCAAAAACATTTTTTTTATTTATGTTTGATAATTTAGAAGCGACTTGCAAACTGTTAGACTGGAGAATGAAAATTTAACAATGGAGAGGACAGATTTGAATTTAAAATTAAAACAGATAAAGACTGAGTTACTTGAAAAGGAAGTGCGTTTAAGTAGCGAGTCCCAAAAATTACGGAGTGACTTGAGATTGAAAGATATGGAAGTGAAAAAGATTTGTGAAGATAGTCAAATTGAACGTGATCTTGCAGCATCTACTTTTCGAGTAAGTTGTCAATATTTACAGCACGACGTTTGAGAGTAAAATGTTTATTGTTATGCGTCATTAATTAAGTCATGTTTGTAAACTGTAAAAAAAAATTTCTGTTTACAGGAAAAAGTTGAGTATCTTAAACAAGGTTATGAAACAAAAATTAAATCTCTCAAGGAACAGTTGGAAATGTGTAAAATTGGTGTTGGGGACTACACTGATAATTCTTCAAAGCCAAGTCCATCCAGTGATTCAGAATTTGTAGGGACTGGCGGCAAAGATGATCAAGGTTTTCGACCCATTATTCGAGAGTCACCATTTGGATGTAATAGCATGTCCCAAAATAATTTAGAACGACTTCAACAACCACTTATAATTGACACATCAAGCTCGGGCATAAGTTTTGATCAATTGAGAATGATGCCGAGAGGGGAATGTGAGGTAAGATATTCTCTCCCTTTTTCTGAATATTGTCATAATACATAGTAAATTTAATAGGGAAATAAGTTGGAAAAGAATTAATTATTTTTGTAGCAGTAATATAACTTTGAGTACTGAGAGTTTTTTCATTTTGAAATGTTACAGGGATCAGAAAGTGTCAGCTCTGCGTATTTACCACGAGCTGATAATTATAATGTTTCTTTTGAACAACTTCTCAATTCCAGTTTTGATTCGGTATCCAAAGGTACATTACTTATTATAAGCTGTTTTACAATTATAGACACTACACTTAACAATTCACATTCGAATATGTATACGATTGTTTTCTACTTATTTTTTACACAGTGAGCTCAGACAGTGATACAGCAGCTCAACGACCCCCTGACTTGACCACTGCCATGATCAAGGAAGAACTCGTACGATGTCAAAACCAGGTGATATTATTATTTTTTCAATTAAATAATTCTTTAGACTAATTATTAGTCTCAGCTCTTTTTTTACAGTAATTGGAATTTTGTTTTTTCAAAAATATTTATTCTAATTTTTTTAAAAATTTTTTTTCCTAATTAAAATTAATTCTAGAGCCGACATTTGACTGCCTTACTCCGAGAGTCGGAGTCAAATTGTGAACGCTTAACGCAACTAAGTGAAGCCCTGAAGGAAGAGATACGACGAGTTGAGAGGGATCAGGAGAGAAAAGAGCATTTGCAAGAAAATTCGTACGATTTTTTATTCATTACTTTTGGAAAACAATATTTAGATATTTTTAGCTCATAATGTAGTAATGTACTTGCAATTGGTCTTTAAACTTTTTTGTCCTTGCAGTGAATATCTTAAAAATGTGCTACTCAAGGTACATAATTTTATTTGTAATGAAATAATTTAATTTGGTTAAAAATCCAATAATTGTGCATTTAATTATCTTTTTCAAAATTTCTTGTAAGAATTAAATATTTGATCATTTATTTCAGTTCATTACATTGCATGGAGAAGATGAACGAATGCGTTTAATTCCAGTATTTAAGACTATGTTGAAACTATCACCAGACGAGGTTGGCCGACTAGAAACTTCCGTGAAAGGTATTTTTTTTAACCAATAGCAATGTCAACTGCATTATCAAGCTATCACCTATGAAGAAACCAATCCCCTCGCTAAATGTTCATAAAACATTATTTAATGATTTGGTCTTGCAGGACAAAATCAACATGCTGGTGACGGTAAAGGATGGTCTGGATATCTTCAACGATGGACGACCTGAAATAAATTAATTCTTTAAAATTTAAAGTTGAAATAATTTCAGAAGTCTTATTCAAGACATTAACTGTACATTTTTAAAGCAATATAATAGTATTTATAATATTTATCATGTTTTGACGACTTTGTAAGCCGTTCAAGTATTTTAAATTCTCACTTTCTACGTTTACCATTTTAAATGGGGGTAATTTTATAAGCACTTCATTTTGAATATTTGTCTTGATCAATTTCACTATCAGAATATGACAAACACACACACACAGCTACTACTATATCTAGGTATTATAGACGCATAGTAATATGTATTATTTATTTATTATATATTATTTTATAAATGATTTTTTGTAACATAATAATATACGCATATGGAAAGAGCGTGATATATTAATTGTTCAATATTTAAAAGTGTATCCGCGATTAAAAAGTGACCAACTTTTTTGATAGTCAAACATTTATAATCATGTTTCTTCTGTAACAGAACATCAATCCAGACGATTTAATTGTATTGATTAGTCTGCCAGTGTATGAAACATGTTGTCTCTATATTTTGTAATTATGCACAATACTTTTAACTTAAAAGTTTAAGAGAAAAAAAACTTTAGTCCGCAAGAAAGTACCTGCAAACTACATAACGAAAGTTGATTATTGTTTTATGAGTCATAATCTCATAACCGACGTACTATAGTCATAATACTGTTATAATAAAGAAATTATTTTCAAAAAAACAAAAAAGCTTATTGATTCATTGATATTCACCTAAATTTAGTGATCTAGTGTATTTGTGAACGCAACTACAGAATTGGCTATATATGAGAAAAAATGCTCATGTTTCAATTGATATAGTTTATTTTTATTTTATTGCAAAGTACACGCCAACATTATAATAAATTATTGGTATTATTACAATATTTCAAACTTTCTCTCCATACACACTGTCCAATAATTAAAAGTCATTACATAAAGACTTCAAAAGGGAAGCCAAGGAAAATATTCATACCGAGGTCACTCCTGCACAATAGTAAAAAAAATGATGTTTTTACTCCACCAACAGGACTGGACCTCACTAAAGTGACCAACAAATATTGTATCACTATCTATCATCAAATATTACTAACTTTAAAAACTATTAAAAAGTAATAAAACAAAAAATATCGAGTACGGGTAGATTCATGTTTTTGAAGCAAAAAAAATTATACCGATTTCGAGTCGTAGCTCACCAGAAAAACAGAAATCGAGAAATCAAATCATTGACATGTTGTAAATAAAGAAAATACAAAGTTGATGAAAAAACGTATTGTACGTATTAAGGTATTGTAGTATTATAGTAGACGTGCAATAGATTTAAGAATTTGTAACATTTCATAGCCTGTAAACTCATTGAGTTCTACGGCTCGAATCACGTCAGCTGCATGTATACGACCTCGGCGACGACGAATAGGTCCTCCACCAGAGCGATTATAGTTGTCTTGTGTGTATACAATGGACGTGCTATTTTTCGGTTTATCCATGACACGGATGATACTTATTTGTTGTGGTTTCACATCTCCCATCGGATCTATTTCACCTGTTCCTCCATTCACTTGATTAACAGTTGAATGACGGCTGTCATGAGGTAAAATCTCAACATGATGTTGATGATGTTCATCTGAAGACACATCATGTAAAATGTCAGTGTGTTGCTCTGACATATCCACACGGGCTTTTTTACAAGGAATTTCATTCACTACCGACTGAACAATACTTTCAATTTGACCAGGAACATACTCGGAGGTGCTAGTTAATTTAGTGGTATCGACTAGCTCAGGATTCGAGAGTTCATTTTCATACTCGACAGAAATCACACTACTAGTTGTTATAGTCGTTGATGCCATTGCTGCTGCTGAGCATCTTTTATGCTTTGACGAACGTCCATGCAGCAGTAAATCATGTCTACAAAAAAAATATTCCACAAATAATTATAACTTCTATGTACCATCAAAAATTCTACCGATTTGCACATAAATGTGCAAAAATTATATTATAAACTTTTGTATAGCTTGATTATTCACTTACTTATGAGATCTGAGTTGTACATCACACATTTTACAGTAGGCTTTCGTTGAGTCCTCTTGACATGGTTCCAACCAGTCTAAAATAATTGTAATTGTACATGTATGAAGTTTACATTTACATTCTTTTTTTTGTAAAGTACAAAAATGACAAGAAATAATAATCTCAGAAAACGTTCGTCAATAGGTGTAGACTACAACTTGTAGTAATTATTATGTACAGATGAAAGTATCTACCTTTCAATTCATCAATTTCTTGCCACTCAGGTCTAAATCGCTTGGTATACGGTGATCGCTGAAAAGTGAAATTATTAGTATCCATGAAGGAACCTCTGCTTGTTGTCTGGTTGATTAAATTTCCAGCGACTTGCTGGTCATCAGTGGGTGATGAGCTGACAATTTGAACCGTAATTGGTCCCACAGTTGGACCCACAGTTCCAGCCAATGTAGCCGATTCAGTATTTTTGGCATGTTTAGCTAACAAAAATACGTAATACTTCGTACAGTACGAGTCTTACTCAAAGGACACGAAAGAAAAGTATTGTATAGCAAATTATCTATTACTAACCTGTTCCAGCATGTGTAGTTAAATCCGCTTTGTGAGCTGAAATATAAAAATTTAACATGAATGTAGCATGTGACTGTTAATAAAATAAAGCAACAATACGTGTATTGTACAATTACCTCGCAAAACAATGGAACAACTGTTTTAAAAAATATTGAAACACATTAGTGTGAGTGTGAATCATTGCATAACATACTTACTCTATACATCTAATGTACTTTGTATTTTATTAAAGAGCTAGTTAAGTAAATTTACCAACGACAGTAAGCTCTACTTTCATCATTGGAGACCTTTACCAGCCAGTCTGGAATAATAAAATGTAAATTATAATCAACATGTCATAGGATATTAAATCATGTAAAAGTTGTATTTAAAATTAAATGTTTTCAGTCATTATTTAGTCACCACGAAGTGCTGGTTCATCCAGCCATGAGTCGTGAAACCGAATCATCAGAGTCTCTGATTCAGAGAAAATCAAAAACGGCTAAAATAAATATCGCGTGCGAATATCTTGTTGGATGACTTTGTGCTGAGTAAAATCTTGTCCCTTTTCCCTTTTTTCACCACCACTTTGAAATGATGATTCTCAACTACAATTCACAAAAAGACGTGCCGAACACTTTCTGAATTGACCACAATATATTTGTAGTAAAAAACAAAACGGATGACCACAAATTAAAATTTTGAAAATTTTCATCCAACTTTTTCTCTTTTTGGGCTAAAAAAAGAAACGCGACGCTGGGCGCGCTCTCGTGAGGCTCCTTTTCCGTAGAGACCGACAGTTTAAATTTTGCCATGTCCAAGAAGGACGGATGTCATATATGGGCCTGCAGAATCCAGACCTGCTTGGAAAGTAAGTCAAAAAATACTTTTTTGAGCTCATTTCATTCTCATTGTGGATAAAGGCTAGGTAATTGGTCGGAATTTAGGTTAATTACAAGTAGATTTTCTGCTTAAAAAGTACAATTTAGCGGCCTACATTTTAAGGCATGGTAAATAGGTTTCCTTTTTTATATCCCTGTAGTTTTCATTTAAATCCTTATTTATATCCTGTTCTTCTCCTATTTAGATAATAATTACCAGCAGTCCAAATGTGAAGACTTGGTTGAAAAACTTCTTGACTGCTGTGAATCTAATGCCAATGAAAATTTTCTCTCATGTGAGGGCTTCAAATTTCATCTCCAAAAACGAATGAAAGCTCTACAATCGGCTTCGTCATCTGATGATGGTGATGATATTATGTTTACTAAGATAATGATAGACGGTGGATTCTTTTTGTCTAAGCAAAATTCTGCTTTTCTTGACATTATGAAGTTTGTTAATAGAAGAATTTCTGTCTCTTCAATGGAGATGAATTTCATGTACTTAAAATTAGGGGTATGATACCAGTGGTGCTGGTAAAAAGTGTGAAATGTTTTTAAAATAAAATTTTTGTGATTCTTTTTGTTTGCCAACAGATAAAAAATCAACCTGAAGTAATCCCAACATGCTATCGTACATTCAAGATTTCTTCAAAAACAAACAAGTCAAGAAAGTGAAACCACCCATAAGAGACAAGTACGGACGGGCTTATTATTTAAAGGAGGTTCCTCTCTTTTTGCGTTATCCTAAATCATCGTTCACTGCTGCATTTGCAGCCGTACTTTTAGCATTCTTCAGTTTTCCCATTTATGGTCATTATTTCAAAAAGTGAGTGCCAAAATTATAGAAACGTACATTCAAATACATTGATATTAATTTGATGCTCTTTACAAAATTTTTATTTTGTTTTTTAGACCAAACCCTAGAGACCCTCAGGATGGATGGTGGTACCATGAAAGACAACAAGGTAAAAGAGACATTGACATCATAAGAGAAAGAAAGGCCGAGTATCCAGACGCTCCTATACGATATTTTTTTGAGCCATACAATGCTGGTGAGGAACAACATAGGCAAGTTCAAATCATGAAATTAGAAGCTGCTATGGCAGAAGAAGCAAATGCATTACTGGCCAGCGGCAACTGGAAACCTCCCTCATTCAAACCGATTGTCAAAACTTAAATTAGAATTAGGTGATTTGTGAAATACATTTGGGGTAAATCTTATGATTTGTAGTTGATAAACAATAGAGTGTATTGTGAATGAACATGGAAGCTTTGAAAAGTGCAAGGAATAGACTCAAAATGTACCCCAAACTACTGGCAGAATGTTCATCCACTGGAGCCGTCTATGCAAAATGTGTGTCAAAAACAGATCATCCAACACAGCATCAGTGTGAAAAGGAATTTTCAGCTTTTAAACAATGTTTAAACCAAGCTGCTAAAAAAGCTGGAACTCGAATTTAGATTGATGACAACACTACAAAACTCTTCAAAAATTTAGATGATCATTTGACAGTTAGATCAAATAATTGGACAAAAAATAAGTGAACACTTACTAATTACTAGTCAATACTAACAAAAAAAGTCAACATGACATCATCAATGTCTATTGTGAAACATTTAACAATTGGTTTAGTGATTCGCCTGACCTTCCTATTGTATGGTCTATACCAAGATTCCATTAGTATTGTCAAGTACACTGACATTGACTACAGTGTCTACAGTGATGCTGCAAATTATGTAGTTAAGGGACAGTCCCCATATCTTCGAGAGACTTACCGTTACACCCCAATTCTTGCTTGGATTCTAACTCCTAATACTGTTCTCTTTGCATCCTATGGGAAATTAATCTTTGTTTTATTTGACCTCCTCACAGCCTACTTAATTTATTTAATTGTAAAACATGAGACAAAAATTGATAGGGACGATTGGAGTTTAAAATGTAGTTTTCTTTGGATTTACAATCCTCTACCAATTGTCATTTGTACCAGAGGAAGTTCTGAGTCTATAATTTTGTGTATTGTCTTGACAATTCTATACTTTGTCCATGTTGAAGCTCATATACTTGCTGGATTATTTTATGGATTCTCAGTTCATTTCAAACCCTACACTCTCCCTTATGGTCTTCCCTTGTACCTTGCTCTAGGACCCACCATTAATTCATGGAAAGACTTGTTTATAATTTCAAAAAGTCGTCTTAAACTTATTTTGGGTGCTATTATTGGCTTTGGACTTCCTACAGTAGCTTGCTATTTAGTGTATGGACAGGAATTTCTGGATGAGACTTATCTTTATCATGTCATTCGAAAGGACATTAAACACAATTTCTCTCTCTACTTTTACATGTTGTACTTGACTGCTGAGAATCCAAGTGTCATCTTAAAAATAATTTCCTTCCTCCCACAACTTGTCCTACTCACAGCCGTCGCATTTTTATTCCCAGAGAAGAAACATTTAAGTTTTTGTCTATTTATTCAAACCTACTGTTTTGTCATCTTTAACAAAGTATGTACATCTCAGTACTTTCTCTGGTATCTGAGCATTCTCCCCATTCTGATTCCCAAACTTTGTATGAAATGGACTCATTCAGCAATTCTACTATTTGTATGGTACTTTGCTCAATTTGCCTGGCTTCTTCCGGCCTACTATCTTGAATTTGAGGGAAGAAATACTTACATGTACGTCTGGTTAGAGAGTATAGCATTTTTCTGTGCCAATGTTGGAATCTTGGTACAGATTATTAAAAGTTATAATAAACAAACTTTACAATGAACATTTCTGTTGTATTTAAATAAGTAGTATGTATATAGGTTAATCAGTTAAAATGTACATTATTCATCGCTCACCTCAAGAGTCATTATTCTAATTTTGTGAAATAAATTTAGAATGAATCATTTGTTGTGACGAATCAATGTAGTCAAATAATAATAAAATAATACAGTAAAGTATTGTATACAAAATTTCTCTTTCAAACTATTTATTTCTCTTAATTTTAATTAATCTTGCTCATAATTATGACTTAATTTGTGTTTTGTATTGCATCATGCTAGAAAAGTACATAGACTTGCTTGCACCAACACGAAATTCAAAAGAAAAAAAAACGAAATGCGACGAAATTTTTTTCAACAAGTCTAGTCGCCGACAAATTAATTTTAGTGTTGATTGTTACACAAATTGTTGTTTAATACCGACATTTTATTATATCTTAAAGTTAACCCTTTTAAATATATAACGTTGAACATCATGGTAAGCTAATTGACCATAGTCTTTATTTGTTTTTATTTACAAGTTAGGAAGAATAGTTTTTTTCCATGATTCATAATAAATTATTTTAATATTTGTTTTAAAGAGTTCAATGGTGGCTATTGGACTTGGCATCGCTGCAGTGGGATTTGCTGGTCGTTATGTGCTAAGAAGAGTTCCAAATATGGCCCAACATATTAATGAAGCTATCAAAACTTTACCTACTATTGAATCATCTAATAGATATTATAAAGGTGGATTCGATCCAAAAGTAAACAGGCGAGAAGCAGCTTTAATACTCGGCGTATCACCAGCTGCCAACTCAACTCGAATCAAGGTCGTACTTACAATTATTACTTAAATGAATCTCATTTAAAGAATAAGTATGCACACCAAATGATATAAATGATAATGAATTAATCCAAGTACCTAGTAAAGTAATTAATTGTGAATTTTGGTTCAATAGGAAGCTCATAGAAGAATAATGCTTTTAAATCATCCTGATCGTGGTGGTTCACCTTACCTGGCAGCGAAAATTAATGAAGCCAAAGATTTCTTAGAAAGTGGCAAAGGAAAATAAAAATGAAAATTTAATAATGTAACCAATATCTTCAATATAAACTATAGATGACCGTTTGCTGGCAATTGAGTAAGTTAATGTACATGTGAAGGAATAAATTCACAAACTAATTTATTCTATTTTTCATTTTCGAGAACCTCTTTGTAGTCATAATATTGAAAAAAGTCAGCAAATTAAAAGTATTTTATGATTTTGAGTAAATCATAAAAAACCAAAGCAAAACAAAGTCTTTAAGCATTTCTTACTATTTCAAGTTTTAAATATGGGATCATCATACACTTTGTATAAATTAATATAGGTACAGACTCAATATGTTGATTTTTTTTGTTTTGATTTGGACAACATAAATTTTTATTATTATCGTGAGTTTGTGACAAGTGTTACTTTGTACATTTTGGACGTACATTGATCATAAATCATAGTTTAGTTAGTATATTTATGTAACTTTTTTTTCAATTTCTCTTATATTTTGTGCTTCCCATTTTAACATCATGACTAGTACAAGTTTTATTTTATAGAATATATTTATAGACTTATTTTTTACTCATATTGTATACGAATTTCTTTGGTACTTTTTCCAGTATCGTTTTGTAGTGATTCACTTGACTTTTATTTGTAGACGCAGGTACATTTTTTATTTTTTTATTTTATTCAGTGTGACTTTACCTGTGTGTAACTATGAGATCAGCATCATTTCTTAAATTTCCTTCTCTTTCATTTCTTTTGTCTCCATTTCTGATGACAACTATTTTTTTGCACATTAAGCTGTGTTGTAATTTAACAGGCATGTTAAATAATGTAAGAATAATTACACGTATCATATCTATAGGTATTAGACTTATATAATATTCATTGTCATTTTCATTTACATTCATAAGGCTTTTATGTGTCACCAGCATTCATTGACATTTTAAAGTTTTCCTATAATTATGATGTAAGTTTAATATTGATACTATCAATTTGATAGGTAAGATGTTATAATCATAAATACTATTTAATTTACAACTGTAGCAATGTATATATGTTATCGCTCGTTTTTAGAATTAGTCATTCTTTAGATTGACTAGCCAATCTAAAGATTGGCTGGGCTTTCTTAAGAATCACTGGGCAATATGAAGAATGACTAGTCAATCTAAAGAAAAACTAGTCAGTTTTTAGACAACTTTAGCCTATTTTAAGACCTCTCCGTTAATGTTTAGAATAAACCTTTTTAACTCAGTTAAGTAGAGAATACATTTGAATATGATACTAAAATATGATATAACACAATTTGAATCCTTTTCAATGTTTTTTATTACAATTATGACCAGTCAAATTACATTTTACTTATTGGAACAGGACGAACTGGAATGACATTTACTATTACCAGTGATTGTCGGATTAATGAAAAAAATCAATCTGATTAGAATTAAGGATTAATTATTTTTCAAAACCGGAGGATTAATCTGGAATTAATTTGTATTTATTTCAAAAAAATTTAATCCATTAGGATTAAGGATTAACTGAGGATCAATTCCAAGTATAATATTGGGCTCCAATAATTGTTATTTCACTGAAATGACTTTCTTGTTTGGTCATTATTTGCTACAACCATTCAAATTTTTGGTCAAAAACACAAAACAGTGTCAAAACACAGTTTTTACACTAAATTTTTGCGTTTGACCCACGTTTGACCAACTTTTTGGCCAAAAATTTTCTGTAAATTAATTTAATTAATCCCAGAAACGAATCTTCTTAAGCTGACAATTTGCACAAAGACTTGTGTACAATCCAATTATTTCCTTTCTGACATTAAAGAATGATGGACTTAAGTGCTTGAACATAGTCGTTGAGTAATTAAATTAATTTTTGCATTTTTTTTTGAATTTTGTCGTTTTTGGCTTGGTATTGCTTCAATTCTCTTTAAAAACTTTTCTTGTTGGGATTCACTCATGTTGTCTGGTCGCAAAAGTTAATTGTAATTAAAACTCACATTGAACCACGGCTAATTACAATTATTGCTAGTACAGTATTGAAATGTCCGTTATCAAGTTTGCAGATTACCACAATATCATTACTTTATGTTCAGTGCTCTCAATCAGTGCTCTCGATGGTTTTTCTTTTCATTCACCAAGAGGGCTAAACACTGACCTTTGATTTGTAAACATTGACGGAGAGGTCTTAAAATAGGCTAAATTTGTCTAAAAACTGACTAGTTTTTCTTTAGATTGACTAGTCATTCTTAATGTTGCCCAGTGATTCTTAAAATTGTCCACTCGTTCTTAAGAAAGCCCAGCCAATCTTTAGATTGGCTAGTCATTCTAAAGAATGACTAATTCCAAGAACGGGCGATAACATATATACAAGAAAGAAAATTTCCCAATCTCACCCTTGAGCGAACTGTTTAAACTTTAAAGTAGAAGAAGAAAAAAGACAAATACTATTACCAATAATTAAATTGTACTCTCAGACAAATATTTTGATAAAGAAACATTAAATAGAACATGGGATAGGAACAATTAATATTTGAGTAAATTATTTCCTCAAAACAAGTACAATATATTTTATAGTCATGATTTTAATCGAGTGTACATTATACAATAGAATTGTTTGTGATGTTAGTGACTTGGTCTGCAGTTGTTTTTTCTGGTGATGACATTGTGGTGTAGGACGGAGCTGATGTGTTGGAGGAATTTGAGCTTTGTTCAACAACATCCTCTGTCATTGTGTGCATGGTGGATGGGACTTTCACCATGTTGATGGTTGTTGATTGTACACTCTGTCCAGCTTCATTTTGTTGTGTAGAATGAAAACTTTCTTCCGTTCCATTGACACGTTGTTCCTCTTCCTCCTCCATTGTTGTATTATTAATATTTTCTTGCTTTGTACTAATCAAATCCATCTGTGGAACATTTGAATGTGAAACATTCCTCATGGCTCTCTTACTATTACCATCTACCTCTATACTGGCTTGTACACTCGAGCTACTAATTGTTGTTGAAGGTACAGGGATCGTAGAAGGTAAACTACTACTAACGTCACTTGTAACATCAATCGAATTGTCTACTTCCAAAGTATCATTCGTCGTAACATTCCCATCTCCATCATCAACAAGTTCAGAAATGGAAAGAGTTGTAGTATTTATATCCATTATGACTGAACTTCTCATTTTATTCAATTCATTTGGGTCATCTGTTGTCAGTGACGATTTTGGGGAGACTGACACAAGATGATTATCATCCATGTACTCTGATATTTTCTCTGGTTTTCCACTGTTGTCAACCAAATCTGTGGCATGTTGGGTGGTAAACATGGAGGCATTCATGGACTCTGCAGCAGCCTCTAATTCGATGGCAGTCAAGTTCATTGTTTGTTCATCAATCATATCCATCAACATTTGATCAGGATCTAGGGTTGTAGTGGATTTTGTAGGAGAGAGTTGAGAGGACGAGGGTTTTAAAATATTGTCAATGTCAACAATTATTTTTGTAGAGAGTTTGACACGATGAACATTTTTTGGTGCTTCGTCATGTTGTTGCTGTTCAATGTCCATTGTCTCAGACTGGAGGGATTTTTCAGTCCCTAATTTCTCCATGGCTTCATTATTATAGATCTCAGATGTACTTTCTTCTACATTGGAGGATGCGAGGAGATGCTCTACATGGGGAGCAAAACCGATATTATGCTCTGCTGCAGCTTCTATTGTGTTTTCAGTAACGGATGATTCTGTAGTTTCCGTTGTGGGGTCGTCGTCACCATCGTCGTTACTAATTGTTTGGGAGGGAGTGATGGTGGTTAAGTTTGGAATGTCAACTTGACGCTTTCTTCTCATTTCTAATTTGTGACCAGTTTTACTTCTTTTACTACTACTCTTGTTTTTCTCTTTGCCACCTTTACTATTTGACTCGCTCTTTGTCTTGGTCTTGCCTTGACTTTTTGTTGGCTTTTTCCCTTGATCAAACTCACAGATGAAGGCAAGTTCTTTGATGCAGGAGACAGGGGCAAGGGATCTTGTTGATATTGATAAGGCTGGACACATTTCGGTGGGTCCTCCTCCACTAGAAATTGTAAAATATTTTATGATATTAAAAATCACATTTAATTTACTTAAAGTTTGTCATATTTTTAAAATATATGTAAAAATTACTTACAACATCATGGGATCAGGGCCAAAATTGGGTTTTCGTTGCATTTTAAATGAATGTTTCTTCCATTCTTTTTTGTCTGCTCCAATCCACATGTCATTTCCTACTGACCTTGCTCTCATCAAAAGTACTTGTAATCGTCTCATCTCGTCAAGATTCATTGCTTAAATGGAATATGAGAAAAATATTTTATTCATTAAATGAGTCTTTTCATCTATTAGCATCAAAATAATAATTTTACATTCTACATATTTATGTGTGCTTTGATATAGAACAATATGGTTTATTTATATTTTTCATCAATAAAGTTTCATGTCTCTATTTATTATATTTACAAAGGAAGCAGAGCAAACATGAAAGAAATATTTTTTTGTAAAGACTTTCTTTGTGATCCTTCTTTTAATTCTAATGACCTTGAGACCATATGTTTAGATTCCCTTTTTAGATTAACTTGTTAAAATTTAACAAATCAACTTAAAATCTGAGGACTCCCACGGTGCTTTTGAACATTTAATTCCTGCTCTTTATCATAGGCAATGCAATGATATAATTACCTTTTATAGAGTAACGTTATAACTGCTTTCACTATGAATAAATATGAATACTATGATAACGAGGGATGACTAACTATTGAAGTAGTTCGCAGTCATTATTACTAGACGTATTAGTTGCCCTGCTAGTCAGGAATAATGACATTAATTTGTATTTTGGAACAAGTTAAAGTTTCTCCAGACCATTCTCTCTTGAACTTTACAACTTTCATTGTGAATTGCATGTGATCATCTAAAGTAATTATCTGTACTTTATGTATTTTACACGTGCCAAAATAATTTTCTTGTTATATACATAGATAATCACTAAAAAGTTCATTTCAAGTTTACTTTTATATAACAAATTGCTAACTAAAATTTTGAAACTTTTTTATTTTATTTTTGTCAAACATTTAAATGGTCAAAAGAAAGTAACTGGAGAGTTGGAGAAAGAGTTGAGAAATAAAAAAAAGTTTGAATAATTTCTTATGTAAACAAATTGAAGAACAATGACTTGTGACATATGGCATGAATTTTACGAGTTTTTTTCTCTCTTCAAAGTCTTTGGTAAAAGTTTTATTTAACTAATTAGTGAACGTTTTATTTTTTTCAACTTTCACCCGTGATTAAAGATTGTATAACAATTCAAGCTTTACTGATACAGTAGAATAAAATTAACAAAATGTGGTTCTGTACAAAGTAAAGTCCATATTCAATATTGTTCATTTGTCAATGTCAATTTTGGCTTTAAATTTATGACTGTCACAATCGATTATAACATTTAATGCTATTTTTTTGTAGTTTAATAACTACAAGGATGGGAAAATTATGAATAATTAAATAGAATTTAATTTAATTTCAGTCATAAAAAGACAAATGGATATATACTAATGGCATAATCGAACTGTACAAATTCCAAATGTAGTCAATATTCCAACATGTGGAGAAAGTTAAGGATAAGAAAGCACGAATAAAATTTTTTTGTTTGGCATTTAAAATTCTAACAAAGAATGTCGATTATATGAAAAAAAATCAATAAAGGGATATTCTTTCTTCTTTTTTGTAAAGGAGACAAACACTAAAGGGTGTAATATCTTCAAGTTGAATTTTATCGCGTGATTCCAAGTCACCAACTTGTACTTAAACTCTTGGCTTTTTGTATTGTACATTGTACATGAAAAGAAAATAAGTTTGTGGAGATAAGAGTTTGATGGACTATTCCTTAGAGACTCTTGGACACTACATTGTATTGTGTCAATGTGCAATGTGAGTACATTTGTTTTTGTCTTGATTGTCAAAATACAGATGATACATTGTAATGTACAGCATTGTAATTGTGTCTGTACTAACGTACAGGATTGGCATTGGCAGAAATAGTCATTTTTCATGTTTATGAGCTCTCACTATAAATGACAATCCATGATTCATCGTAGAATATTGATCCATTAAAGTTGAATTAATAAGTAAGCCATTTTTTTGTTTTTCTTTCACCTGTCCCTGTCCTTTCTTCTCTTCCTTTTTTTATTTGACACGTAATGTAATTTCAATGTTAAAAGTTTTTTTTTGCAGTAGAATGGAGTGTTTTATATCGACTTTAAATGGCAACAGTCTATCTGTATGGTTTATGTCACATTAACCACAAGGCTATATATTTGTGTATCTGTAGGTAATTATAATAAGTATGTGATAATTAAATGAATAGTACCTTCAGCCAATTTGCCATCTTTTTTCTTGCAAAAACTTTTGGCTTTTTTATAGTTGAGATGTTTTCTCTCAAAGAGTTTGAATCGTTTCCCACCCACATGAATTTCATCATGATTATTTGTAAATTCATTCATGTACTGGGATGGCACTTCCCTCTTGTTCATCTTATTTCTCACTTTCTCACCTCCACCATCTTGATTCTTTCCCTTGGACAAAGGATAAAGTTAAGAAACAAGACACATAATTTTAAACCATTTTATTTAATTTAAATTTGAACAAAAAAATAGATATAAAATGATACTACAACAAAATGTAATCTTTTATAGTGTGCTTCTAGTCTAATTAATATGGAGGAGGGGGGATAGTGTAAATGTATTGTGGGTCAAGGCATAAGATGTAAATGATAAAATATGGAGTATTATATTTTTTTTGTAGTATGGGACATGGTCATACTATTTCCACGTCTTATTGTTAGAGTCATGCTATGGAAATTAGTTAAATGAAATATAAAACAGTCTACCAAAAAGCCACATATCATTATTAATTGACTTGATCGGCCTCTATATCCCCCTACACTATTATGTGTTATATGTATATGTACGGACTGTTGAGAAGGCCAAAAAAAAGTATTGTGTTTTTTGAAGGTAAAAATGCTGTTTGGTTTACAAGAAGAAGTGAAATAATAATAAAATATAGGGAAGGTGGTAGTGCTCTGCTCTGCTTGAGATTGTGATGTCCTTTTTTACGCGTGGACTAAACTGACTACAAGTTCTACAAGGGATGATATAGAGGTTCCATGTATACAGTCAGAATGTGTGTGTGTGTACTACTGTGTACATATATTGATATGTAAGAGAAAGTTTCACATGCCAAGAGGAAATGTGGAAAAAGTTTGACTCGAGTTTATATTTCGCGTACCAAGATCGGACTTGGACTTAATATTGACTTTTACTCTACTCAATTTCTACTAGTCCTTCCTCTACATTTGCATATTATTCAATCTCCTCCCTCTTCTTTTTCCCTTTCTCAAAAGTTTTCTCTCTAGATAAATACATTCCTACTTTTTATAATCGTGTCTTACTCTCACTCTTGCCTTATTAAATTCTATTGTGTGGATACTCTTTTTTTATTATTCATTCAAATATTTTATTCCTTTTGCTCTAATTTCTCTCTCTGTCTCTGTAAAATTAAATTTCTTTGTGGGTTGTGGATTCAAGTTTATGTGAACAAGGATTTTTGAATGATTTTTTTTTTATTGAGAACTCAACTGTATTGATCGCTATTTGAGCTGAGGGTTGTTTAACATTGAAAAAGTGTCTCTTTTTCTTTGATGGATAATTTTATGAAAGAATGACACTCCAATAAAAAATGATTTTGAAGCTTTTATGTTTTCCTATGTAAAGAGAATATTGGGGATGAGTGAGTATACATAAGTAAAGAAGGGGGAGGGGTATCTGTACAATCGATTTTAGTCTTAATACTTGAAGATAATATGCCTCATATTTATACACAAAATATTAAAAAAAGTCTTTCTCTATGGGACAAACAACAAGTCGAGTTTCTTTCTACGTTGTTGACCCACATCCATTACGTTGGCTTGGGTGACATGACCTCAATGTCATTTTTAAAAAATGACAATGGGACATGGGACAGTTTTTTTATATTGTCACAACTCACAACTAACAGCAGTCACACTATCCAAGAAAATGGATTCTCAAGGTGAAATGTTTAAAAAAATGATTTTTGTCTATAATTAATGTACAGAAAAATACTAACTATAGTCATTTTAAAAATGTTTTAACACATGTAAACAAATATTAAATGAATAAATAATTATAAAAGTTGTGAACAATGTAGGTATAATAATAATAATTAATTTTTAGATTTAACACAAGGCTGTGAAAATTAAAACGCAAGGATTGACGTAATTGGGATATTATTTAAGCTTGGATTAATTTGTTAAGTGTCATTTACATAATTTAATGTGTTTTATTTTTACACATTTAATATTTGTACGTTTTGGAATGAAAAGAATGGGAGGAAGAGGGGGGTAATTAAATAAAGAAAAAGGTAGTTAAAAAATCATGTTCAATCATGCAAACAAAATTGATAATGTGTATTTATATGGAGTGTAGAGAGTTTCATACCTCAACGCTAGGAATGTCATCAGAGATTATGGAGATGAAGACAAAGAGGATGCATAGAGTGGCTATGAGAGACAAAGAAATTGTTTTGAAGCTCATCTTGCCCTTTTCTACGTTGTAAACTTGTTACAAGACACACTCTCAAAATTCTACTCCTCCTCCTCCTCTTTTTCTACACAGAGAGGGTCAGAGTCTGTATAAATAGACGGGAAATTATTTCATCTCTCTTCAATTTCAATTTGATGGTTGTGGTCGTGGTCGAGTGAGTGAGGCTGGTCCGTTGTTTTTAGAGATGAAATCAAATCAAGTTCAATTTTTAAATTAATAAATAAAAAATATAAAAAAACGATTTTCACTCAATTCTCACTTTCACTTTCCTTTGAACTTGAGGCTAGTTGACTGAACTTAATTTTTTGTTGATTTAACAAAATGAAATAAAAATAGAGTTAAGGATTGTGTTTAATTGTGAGACATAATTATTTTTGGTCAGTGTTTGTTACCGTTAAAGAGAGAGAGAGAGAGGAAATCGATTGATTTTATGGTGTATTTGTATTGAGAGTCACTCGCACTGCATCATAAAACTGACGACGACGACAGGGACGACGAGAGTAGAGAGAAAAGGGATAAAATTCGATGAGAAATTTAGTATTTGGTGGCATCCACTTGTTTTGTGTGTGTTTGTGTTTGTCAAAAAAGGGAGAAAGGGAAACAATTGGACGTGTACGTATGGAACAGTGGTTAATAATTAAATAGTTTATTCTCCATCAACTCCTCCTTCTTCTCCTATCAGTATAAACACTGGACAATTTCTTTTTGGTGGACATGCAATGAACTGGAATATTTCAAGTAATGGACAAACACACTAAAAAATAATGATAATGTTTAATAATTGTTGTGTATTTTATCCTTTGAACATGAATTATGAATGAAATGATGGAGACACTCTTGTAAATTTTTGTATTTTTTTTTCTGTGTGTGTGTAGGATATTGAGACTGAGAGTGGGACAAAAAAGAGAGACCCGGCGATTCTGGGTTGCCAGTACAGAGTGCGGGTTTTGTGGATGGAAGGTAGTTGACTACTACAAAAACACCTGGACTCAATCCTGACTACTTTTCATCGAGTGTATAGCGTGACACCATTCGCACCTGTCTATCTATCTCTTATTTTTACCTGTCCACGTCCACATCGTCCACGTATGTACACACACTTTTTGCTTTAATAATATTACATTCTATAGTCTATATTCTGCATTGTGCCATTTCATCCATAATTTATCATTACACTACAGTCTCCCTATATTTATATTATTTATATTATGTATGCATTCATGTGTTATTATGTACAAGGATTCCTGTTAAAAAAAAGTATCGGGAATTTTCAGGGAAAATTGACCAAAGTTTTTTTTTCTGTTCATTTTGCTGTTTTTTTGTACTGTCTAGCCAGTGCATTATTACTAGTTGGTAAGATTAAAGTATTTTTAAATATTTGATGAGGATGATATTAATTTTGCATAAATTAAATGTGGGCCATGAATAATTTTAATAAATTTTTTTATGAGAATGAGGTACAATTATTTCAGGAATGAAAAGGAAGGGGTGACGTTTTGACTGATGAGAACTGCATGTGCCAGTGCCTTGGTGCATTGCATTGACCAACTTTTTTTATATTTGGTGAATCATGGCTTTACTTTACATGAGTTTGATGAAAATGTGTAGACACATCAACAACAACAAAAAGCTTTAGAAATTTTGGAGGTTTTTTTTGGGAAAAATAATAATGCAATTTGTGCATACTCACTTAGAGGATTCAGTTTCCTTGAAAATGAATGAATTTTAGAGCTCAAAAACAAATTTCCGCGTGAGCCCACGGCTCAATAAATGTTATAAAGGGGGATGTGTGTTGTATAGAGTAGTGGAATAATTTTTGTAGGATATACCCGTACAGAGTACAGAGGAAGGCAGACAGGCATGTAGGAAATGAATTGAATTGAGGAGGAGGGGAAATGGATTGGATGGATTGACTTTTTTCCCCTGAATGTGTGTCAAATGTGTCAAGCCCTACATGGAGAGATGGGGTCTTTAAAGGTTAATATATAAATAATATATTTATATTCATCTTGCATCGATTCATAAAGTGAATAAACAGGATCATTATCCTTCATTTTTTTTTGTTTGAGAAAAAAAAAGTCAATTTAATTTTTTAGATAAAGTGAGAGAGACGAGGTTGAGCTGGCATGAATTAAAATTAAATTAACCGTCGCACGCTGTTTTCAATTTTTAGAGTCAACTGTAAAAAAATCCGTTTTAATTGACCACCCCAATTATTAAATATTAAATGAGGAGGGGGGGGGGGGTGTAAGTACTTTGATAAATTTGCATGTAATCTTGAATTTATTTTTATGAATTTAATTTATGAGCACACTTGTCTCTCTCTCTCTCTCTCTGTAGTTAGTTTAGATATGAATCATAATTAAGGAAAAAATGATAATTTGATGATTCAAATTTGACACTTTTGATGCATAAATTTCCCCAAGTTTTATTAAAACTTTATTTAAATAACTCTGTCTATCATTCTATGCAAATCGAGTTTAATTTTGATATTTTAAGTTAAAATTTTCTTTCTTATTTGTGAATAATAAAGAGAGTAGTTTTCTCTTGGGAGGGGAATTATGTAGGATTAATTTTGGAAAACCATTTAATAATTTACATGTATTTAATTTCTCATAAATTTATTTAGCATCTTTTTATATGAGTATCTGTACAAATATGTACCGTAAGGGATCATGACACGTACCCAATTTTTTTTTGATACGGGATTTTTCTCTTTGTATGAAGTACAGGACTTGTAGATGTCTTGAATTGTAATGAGTTGAGTTGTTTGCAGTACTCATTTCAATTGAGTTACTGCAATATAAAAAAAATGAAGGACGCCATTTTGACTTATTTAAGTTTTTTTCAAATGATTCTAAATGTCTTAAAAGTCTTTATATTGTTTTTGTATCCTTACTATAATCTTATTTTAGTAAAAGAAAAGAAAATGGCAATAAAAAATTTCAATCATGAGCGAGGATTTTAGCCAGGATTGGGTAGGAGGATAATGTTAAATATTTATTTTTTTGGCAATAAAGTTGCACAAATCTCAATTTCTTTTACGGGTGTAGTATTTGTAATGATGGTTTACTCTAATGGAAATTTGTTGTTCTGTGCTGTGTTTGCCTCCACGTGTAGTAATGGAGGGATTGCAGCTGATAGGAATGAGAAGCAAGTTTTATTATTAGACTTTCCTTGAGATGGGTCACCATCATCCACATTGCGTCTACTACATTTGTGTGCCATGTACATACGGAGATTGTATCTAGTTTTTCATCATTTAAATGTGGGCGTCATTCTCATTTTCTTGTCACTTTTTTTTACACGAGGCTCAATTTTACTTGACACTTGCTTTCTAGAAAATCTCCCCAGAGGAAATGATTTTCTCTCTTGTCTTTCTTGGTTAGTTAAATTATTTTGGATAGAATAAAAATTTTAAGGGGAAAAAGTCTCAATAATTATTTTTCAACTTTAATTTAATTGTAGGCTTGTACAAATACTAATAGTTAAGACTAAAAGTTTTTAACAAGGTTTTTGGCTCTTCGACACACATATTATAAAACGTTATGTTATTTTTTTTTGTGGTTAAAGGTAAACACACGACCCCATCCATGGTTGATGCCAAAATGGAGACTGTTGGTAAAATACAAAATGTAACTGAGGATTTGGTCATCATACAAGAATTTGTTGCTCTTCTTCCTTCCTCTCTTTCATTTTGGGAGGAGAGAGAGAGAGATTTGTTAGATAGATACTTATTTAAGACCAAAGTTCTACATTCTTGCAAATTGCACTCTTGCATCTCCAAGTTGAATCGTTAAAAAAAATGAGTAAAAGTTTTTTAAACTCTCAACAGTCGTCATCATCATTATCCTTTGAACTCTTCGAATAGAGTTTTATTTTTTTATGTAAAATAAAATGGTGAATATGTTTATTTTACAGGATGCAAAATATTGAAGACTAAATATATATTACAAAATAGAAACTTTTCTAGGATTTTATTTTCTGTTTCTTATATTTTACAAGTTTTATTTTTATTTAAAAGTTATGTACCTACATAACTTTCTTGAAAATTGCACAAGTGAAATTAAACTCTCTCATTATTTAATACATGATACATGAATGGATATTGTTGATTTTTGTCCAATTATATTTTGATTGGCATGAATAATGAAGAAAACAAATAATCTCGACAACTTGTAAACTTGCATCGGAAATTAATATGAGAGAGAGAGAGAGAAATGGATGGAAAAAAACTGAGAGTATGTAATTTAATTCCATGTTTTTATCATGCCAATATAGTGATTCACAAGTTATTTATAACATTTGATAATTGAACATTTAAATATTTTCTCATTCAAACTTTAACTCTACATTATAAATGTTTCTTGTTGGACTCAGTCTCAAATGTCAGAGAAAAGGGATCAACGGACCATTTGGCAGTACATTTAGTTAATACATTTGTAACATTGTATTAAAATAATGTTGAATCTATAGGAATGAATTTTTAACATTGTATTAGGTTGGGAATTAGATGACAAGATGAAGAAACAGAGAGAGAGAGTGGATGGACTTTTAGACGACAAAGTGTTGACAGTTATATTCATGTAATAAAAAAAATGTACATATTTACATGTTATTCTTGTTTATTAGGAAGGCGTCTCAAATCTGTTTTTTTTATTCTTGTTGTTGTTCCAATTGCTAATTGTCATTAGGAATCCGCTTACGTCTTTTGAATTTATTATTCGTTATGTCATCTCTCTCTCTCCTTCCACGAACCCAACCACTAGGTCAAAATTTTATATGTAAAAATAGGAGGGTCACAGAGTCAAGAGCCAAGAGGACAATTTTTGTGTAGACTCTACAGAGAAGAAGAGTTTTCAATCTAGACAAAAAAAAGTGGAGAATAAAAAAGAAGGGGAATTAAATGAGGCAGAATTGAAACAAAAAGTCTTTCTGTGTCTGGATTTCATGCTGTCGTTCATTAGTACAGGAGCCATGTCTCTTTTAAAAAGTTTTGCGAGAGTGGTAGACTGCTTGTAGCCCGTCAAAGGATGATTCTATTTGCTGAGTTTGTTGGTTTGTACAGAGAGAGGATCTCTAGCATGTGGTCATCCAGCAACTCGTCACCCAGCATTTGGTCACCAAATAAGTTGGTCACCTCATATTTGGTCACCAACAAAATGTAATTTAAATTTTCTTTTATTACACACAAATTA
>JAQIVZ010002138.1:0-23686 GCA_034700945.1 Arrhopalites spinosus
ACTTGGGACTATTAGAACATGGGACTTTAGAACACAGGAATTAGAACATAGGACTTTAGAACAAAAGACTTTAGAACTTGGGACCTGACACGGGTTCACTCACACTACGCCGCCATCTTTGATTGTGAGAACATTTTGTTTGGGTGTACCATCCACATGGTTTTTTGTCATTGGGGTTGGCTAGAATAAATGGCTGGGAATTAATAATTTGATTAATTAAATTAAATTAATAAATTTTACCATTTGGACAGAATGTCCATTTCATGTAGACGCAATCATTTTGATTTGATTGAAGTTATGTTTGAATGAAGTCAAGTTTGAATATTCAAACTTGGCTCCACAATTTGACACAAGGAGTGCAAGTCTTTTGGTGAGAGGTCAAATTTGGAGGGCTGCCAACTCTGTCTTCAGTATTTTTAATGAAATTAGCTGTATTTTTAATGCGATCGTCAGTAAAAATATTAACACGTCAGTTAATTTAATCAATTGTCAGTAAAACTAATTATTATTTGACCGTAAAGTTAACTTGGTCGGTTAAATTAATTAATTTTCAGTAATTGATGAGAATATTTACTGACAATTTAAATATTTTTACTGACGAAAACAAACTCAATTTGGGGTGGGGTTGTCGTGACTTTTTTTATTAAAAGAATTAATTAAAATCCTTAATTAAGGAATTGAATTACCATTTCCAAAGGTTCACAACGTATTTCACTAATATAATCACAACATTGGAACCTAAAATAAATAAGGGGTCATTGCCCTCTACATATTGAATTAAAAATTCACACAATAATGAAAAAAATGACCCTTCAGGACAACATGACCAGCCGCCTGGTAGTTTACAACAAACTCCATAATCCTCACAATAAATATTGCCCGCACACAACGTGAGTTCTCTTTATCCTTGGGTTAGCTAGAGCGGAAATTTTGAATTTTTACGACAACCAATACTATTTAATTTGAATAATTATTCCTTACCGGATTTTTGGATCTTTGGCTTTGCTCTGTAATTAAAAAAATATTTTAAAACTGGACCCCCAAAATGAATAAAATTTTACCTCGAGTTCTACAAAAAGAATGCCCACCAACTCCACCACTCTGTTAGTTAATAATTAAGTTAATTAATTCAAATTCTATCACTCATCCACGAGACTTACACGTTCACAATAAATTTCTCCCTTAGTTTAGCAACAGGTTTCTCCAAAACGACAACAGGCCCATCGGCCTGTCTTTTTTTTACAACAGACGCCGTCATCCGCACAATGATAGACCTCGTCACATTTTGTCAGTCCTCTGTCTCCTCTTTGTTGAGTCAACTGTGGAATCGTCAAATTTTGAATGAAAATAAAATAATTTTGTATTTGAATTTTGAGGGAGACGCTTACGAAATTCTGATATGGACTAGTACGACCTGCAATCAAATTTAATTATTTTGACAAAAAAGAAAGCAACTTTATTTTGAAATACCCACAGGAGCACAAAAACAATAATTAACTAACCAGCTTTACATTCAGGATGTGCACTATCCTATGAAATTAAAATTGCAAAATAAACTAATTAAGTCAATATGAAGCGAGTCAAATAAATAATAATTAAAATGAAGTTCCTCACATTTTGACTAGATTTTTTCGTTTTTACTGTGACCATCAAAATAATAAATAAGAGATAAAAAAGGCTAGGCTGATTGTATGAGACTGGGTCATGTGGTAAAACTTGTTTAATATTTTCATTATTTAATTGCAATTAAACTTTAAAACCTTCTCGTCATAATTTAACATAATACAATTCAAATTTTTATTATGAATTTTAAATTTTAAGAACCAAAGTAGAAATTGATGATTTGAACTTTTATATTAAAATTATTATTAAAAACTTTATCTACTTAAATTGACTAGTGTTGTACGTACACTGTACAGTAAAAAGGTTGTAAAAAATAGATTTAATTTAAATTTAATTTATTAAATAATTGTCCATAAAAACTAGTGAAAAAAACAAATGACAATTAAAATGGGTCATAAAATTGACTTAAAAATTGAAATAGAAGCACAACTACCAGTTTTTAACTTCAATAAACTATTGAAGTGATTGAACATCATTAGTTAATTAAATTGGACCGTTTTGAGAAAATTGCATGACAATTTAAAAAAGACATTGAAGAAATTACAAGGGACAAAATATTGTAAAACTTAGTAAAACCAAATATTAAACCAATTGGTAAGTTCAATTTATTGTCACAGAGTTTATTATGATTAACCTTGCTATTAAATGTTAATTGAGCTGAAAGAAAAACTGAAGATTACAAAATTGTGAATAATTTTAAGCTCGAATAAAATTAGGAATAATATTTTTCAATAAGTTTTCATGGCCAAAGCCTGGCCCAAAAGGATTTAATCCTACCTAATGAAATCAAGATTTGAATTTTTTTTATAAAATTGATCATGGTCGCTTAAAAGCTAATCATAGCCATGGCGGTGATCATTATCATTATTTTTAATTTATGCAAATAATTGATCTTTCATCCCATTTTTCTCCATTCTTGAACATTTCAGTCACGTCTCTCGACGCTGAAACTGTTTGAGTTGATTTATTTAATTTTAATTGCAATTCACAATTTAATTTTTAAAACGTACCATGATCTACGATAAAAACTTGACTAGTATTACACTAGTAGTATAATCAATCTTCTCTACTTTTAAATTTTTACCACTTTCAGCTTCACCTTCCCTATTAAGTTTATGATTTACTGTGAATATTAATCAGAACATTTAAATTAAAATTGGGTTCAAGAAACTATTAAAGAAGAGTACAAGTTTCAAACATGTCAGGACTCTCAAGTCCCGCCATAAACCTTGAGAGGGTCATTGAGAATTTTAAATAGTTTAAATATTTTTAATTAGAATTTATTAAATTTAGTGTAAAAAATTATATTTCAAATAAAAAGTCATACAAAAAGGCTGAAAAGGATCAAAAAAATTGAACACTTTTTTGAACGCACTTTATGTAATTTTTTTAATGTTAAACAAATATTTTTATTGACATAGCCATGGGTGTGGGCTTATAAATGCAAATGAAATTGATTAAAATTCCCCCAAATATTTTCACATCCATTTGCATTACATGACGCATGACACATGGACCTCGCACAGTGGGACCGAATCTAATACAAGTGGTTCAAAGCCCTGAGGATCCGGTGTTAAGGCCTGGGTAGTTAAAATGGGTGTATGGATTTGTGAGTAAAAAATGGAGTTTTTGGTCAGAGAGTGTGACCATTCTACTGAACCAATTTTCATGTATGAGGGTTCAAATCAATTCTTGGAATCTCCCCGAGGGCCTCTACTCGAGTTTGTGACCATATGTGTCATTTTAAGGGTCCAAAAGGTCAACCGCGTGACCCCCTTCGTTGTCACTTTTGTGCCTTGTATCCACGAAACCTTTTGTATGAAATTGTGAGAAGTTTTGTTATTTTTGAAATCAAAAATTTGTTGATACGGAAATGTTGCCACGCAATATCCGGTCATACTGGTAGACCTTTGTTTGAATTATCTTTTGGACCCTTAAAATGCCACGTATGGTCACAAACTCGAGTAGAGGCCCTCGGGGAGATTCCAAGGATTGATTTGAGCCCTCATACATGAAAATCGGTTCAGTAGAATGGTCACACTCTCTGACCAAAAACTCCATTTTTTACTCACAAATCCATACACTCATTTTAACTACCCTGTCCTTAAGTCCCATTTAAGGATTAACATGGTGGTATATGGTCATCTTGCAAAACGCGCAAATCCGCACTAGTTTGACATTATATTCTGGTAGTACTAAAAATTAGCTATTAAACGACGTCTGCAAACTAGTGCGGATTTGCGCGTTTTGCTGTCAATTCAACTTCTTAGTTTGAACCCGCTCATCCCACTGTGCCTCGCAGAAACATGTCAAACTTTGTGAAGAACGTGCTCTGAAAATGAGATTTAAACATTCTGAAATAATTACATCACTGCTACTAATTCTAATTAAGTTTACTTGGGAAAATGTACTTTTAAATTCATTTGAAAATATAATTTCCGCCCAACTTCCAAATTCTCAATTTGTGACTATTCAAAATACAAAATGTGTTAAAAATGATGCAAAATCCACACAATTTTCATGTCAAAACATGGAATTAAATGAGTCTTTCATTCTTCCAATTATGTTCACCATGAAGAGACAAGACGGCATGATAATTCATTCAAATTCTAATGAGGATACAATTAACAAATTAATCATGGTAATTTTTATTAATTGTATTAATTTTAATTAAAAACATGATCTTGTTTATTGTTTCCTTAAAGATAATTGGAATAGGAAGAAAAGGACTTATGCCAAGAATATTTATTGAAAACTCATCACAACAATTACCTAACTTGACCTTAATTGAAAAAGGTCAAGAATCAAGATCAAATAAAGGTCCCTATCCATATCCAACAATTAGAGATGAATTGTACATTTGGACTTGTAAAAATAAAAAAATTCAATTCAAATCATTTTCCATAAATAATTGTGAAGTTGAAGACTTGCAAATTTTAACTATTTATTTTATGGGGAGAGAAAATAAACCACAAATTAAAATAATTGACATGCAACAAATCCAATATTTTATGACCCCACGACGAGATTTTCAACAAACAACAATCAATGGAATTATTCAAGTATTTAACTAATATTTAACTAACATTTAATTAATTATGTCTCTTGCGTTGAATTTAAATTATTTTTGTAAAATTTAAGAGCACAGGCTCAGACGAACTTTCAGACGAACTTTCAGTTGAACTTGACCTCAAAAATGACCTTGTCATGAAGAGTGGCTTGAACTATCACGTGCTATCTGCCTTACAATTTCTTTACAATTTTACGTAATCTATTAAATAATTAAAATAAAGATAATTATTATCCAAATAATTAATTATTTGGATTTTAATGATTTTATTTTTTTTGCAGGTTAAAAATCACCCAGTACAATTCAACATGGGGAATAAAATTTCCAAACGGGTCATTGACGGTTGATGGTGAGGCTCTCAAAAATGAAGATGAAGACATTTTCAGTCTTCTCATCACTTTTACACCAACGAGAGCCCATGATTTTACTCTTGTGGTCCCACATTGCATCGAGCTGTAAAATTAAACACGTGACATGTCATTACAAATATGACCTCAATTAAAATTAAAAAATTTAATTATTTCAGAATCTCAATGTACTTTAAGCAACCTCGAGTGAGTTACATCAAAATTTTATTTCTCCAGCCCTTCAACCAAACCGTGTGGACTGTCCTCTCCATATTTTTCTTGACCTTTGTCCTCTGCGGTGTCCTCATGAAAAACTCGGAAGTTTATTTAACTTTCCTCCATTTCACTCATCATTTTATTGACTCTGTCATGTGGACCATAGGGATGGTGGCACAACAGGGTTGGTTCTTTAATTAAATTAATATTTTTGAAAATATTTATTTAATAAACTTTAATTTATTTTCAGGCTGGCACGGCCAACCCCGGAGATTTTCATTTCGAGTGACTTTTTTGAGTGCCCTTGTCCTATTTTTCCTCATTTTTACAATTTTTTCTGGAGCACTCATGTCAATGATTGCCATCTCTCGGAATTCAATCAGAAATTTACAAGATTTTCTCGATTCGGGTCTGCCCATAGTGGCTGTAGACGGTTCTACTGTTATTCATCGACTTATAATGGTAAAAAAATTAAAATTAATTTTATATAATTAAATTAAATTCCTTTAATTTAAATTTGAAGGAAGATGACGAAAGTTTAGGATACGCTCGTAAGCAATCTCAACTTTTACAAAAAAGGAATGAAAAATTTGTGACGAATTTTGAAGGGGTTAAATTGGTGATGCAAGAGGCCCATGGATTTATTGAGTATGATTCAGACTTTGAGAGAGCGGCAGTACAAAAATTTAATTTGACAATTGATGAACTTCATGGAAAAGTTTATTCTTTTCCCATGCTCAATGGCCTCCCTTCCGGTTTTATCACCACTAAAAAATTTCCTTATAAAGAATTCTTTAATCGGGGGTCAGTTTTTTAATTTTAATATATTTTATTTGTATTATTTAATTATTTTATAATTATTTTTAGAATAATTCTTCTACGTCAATTCGGACTGCTTCATCGTTACATTAATGAATTTAATTCGGGCTTCAAATCCGTTTATGGGTCACTTCCGGTTGAGTCTACAATGGAGACTGATGGCATTCCATTAGAGTTGTCTGATGTGTACCCAGCTTTTATTTTACTTTGGTCTGGGTCAGTGGGGGCAGGGTTGTTTTTTGTGGTGGAAAAAATTGTGGGATTTTATGTGACCCCTAATGTACTCAACAATTAGTCATTTTTAATTAAAATTAAAACAATAATTACTGTACAACACATTTACCATTAATGCCCGCTCCCTTTGATTTCTAAGTTCGATAAGTAAAAATTAAATTGGTCGTATTTTGGATGACAATGCCAATGACAATCAAGACCAAAGAATTTCGAGCATAAAAAAGTGACCCAAAATTCATTCTCAATGGGCGCCAACTTTTATAATTTTTTTCAAACCATTTTGAACTTCCCAATTTCCCATTATTCCATTTTCCGACAACTATTTTAGACACTTCATACACCTGAGCCAAACTCTTGATCAAATGGAGTAAAATGAAGGCCAACAAGAAGCCCATGACGATGGCTCGAAAACTCAAAGTCAACACGGCTTGAAATAAATTCAAAATGGTCGCCACAATGAAAATCGTCTCCAGTCCCAAATTACACAAACCCAAACTTGAATTCATGAACCTTTGTAGTACACCAAGTTGTCCGTAGTACAAAACAAACTCTTGAGCGCCAAAACTAGTGTTCACTGAATTTCGCCCCAAATTTTGAATCATTGGCAAGACAGCTCCCAAATAAGCAAAAACTGTTATGGTGTACAAGGCAATGTAATAATAATGAAATGAGTTGACATATAAATGAAAAAGGGCGCATACAATTCTGACCCACAGAGGGAGACTCTTGGCATTGATCAGTAGTGACGAGAGATGGAGCGGACTTTGAGGATTTATTAGAGCCGTGAGGGTGTCCGCAAGGACTGTAAACGAGGCGGCTGTTATGACAAGACTGATAGCGAAAAACACGTGACCTCTTCTTTTGAAGATGGTGATTCCAATTTCATCTAAAAGAATAATGGCGCCAATATTTTATATTTTTAAAAACATTACTTAAATTAAAATGGGGACTTACGCCGAGCAAAATTGTTGGTAATTTTCAAAAAATTGTTGACAAAAGTGTGGTACACTCCATAATTATGTAAAGTGACTACGTGATTCAGATTCATGAAAAATCTCCCTTGAACCGTGTAAATCATTTTGATTTTCAATGAAACTGATCCCTCATTTTTAATTGTTTTGAAGCAACTGAAAGTTAAAAAAATTTGGAAAAAGAAGAGTAGACACAATTTTGTCAAAATTTTGTACAAGTGGCGTCCATCTTTCTCAAAATGAATTTCATTTTTGAATTTGTTTGTGTGGTACGGACTCAAGCCGAGAGTCCAACCAAAATCGATAAATTTAAACAAAAGACGCTTAGAACGACTGGGCAACATACCAAAATTTAGCCGCCCAATTCAAACTTTATGTAGTGAACTGTACTACAATACAAACTAAAGCTGTTGTTTCATTTTCAAATTTAGCCCTCAAATTGCTGGTATTCTCATTGGTGGAAGGGTTAGCCAGAAGTGGAAAATTTTGGAGGTTGATTTCACGTACTAGACACTAGACAATGTGGGGATGAGCCTTTGTAAATAATAAATTGACCACAATATTTATAATTGAAATTAAACTCAAGACTTGATTGTCTCCTGACAGTTTAATTAAAACATCAAAGATTATTTTATTGACAGTGAATAAAACAAAAAACTGTCAAAATTGAATGGTTAATTTTTAGAGACAAACTGGGGACAATTAAAGTGTCCTTTGATTTGATTGACCTCAGAAGAGAACAATATGGCGTCTTCACGTAAAGAATAACATGTTATTCTTTAATTAATTGCAATTAATTTCAACAGTAAATTGTTTTCCTTTTTAATTTTGTTTCAGAATTTGCCCAAAACATTCCTTTTATGGAAAAATTTTAACTGACAAATTTTCGTTAATAGGAAAACAATTAATTGAAAGTTAACTTTCAAGTTAAAATATTTATTTTTAATTGTCCATTAAATTATACCATAAAAGTCAACAAGAGATTCAATTTAAAAATAATAAAAGACATAGTTTAGAATAATTATCAATTAACTTTTTATGAGTAAATAAATTCCATGTGAGCCATGTCAACTTTTCTAGTCTGTCTAATGTAGTCAATACAATTGTTGGGCCAGAGTGACGTAATCTCACCAGCCGAATTTTGGTACCATGACCCGCACTGGGTGGTTCCCCACACGGTCGTTTTCATGTCCCGGTCAAGATCCTCCATAAATTTATTCACTGCCCCCACCTTCACTTGAACACCCTTCGCTGCTCTTTGCATGGACTGGCGCAGAATTTGAAGCATAAAATTGACTTGGCATTCAATCATTATGATGACAGAAGTGTGTCCAACAATCTAAAATAATTTCAATTAAATATTTTAAATTGAATTACAATTTAAAATTTTCATTTACTCACTGTATTGGGTCCTAGTAAAAAGAAGGCGTTGGGGGCGTGGTTAGTCATAATACCAAAATAAGTTTGGGGCCGTTCTTTAGACCACGTGTCACCCAAGTTGACGCCATCTTTGCCAATTATTTTTAATGGAGCAAACATTTCTTGAGGGTAGAAGCCAGTGGCTAAAATGAGGACCTAAATTGAGAATTGGAAATATTAATTGTTAAATTATTATTTTAAAAATTATTTGTCGGGTGAGATTAGAATTAAAACAATTACGTCTAATTTCTGATCTACTCCATCTACAGTGATGAAGTCAGCTCCAACTTTTTGAATTTTGGCGCGATGTAAGATAACATTTTGACGGTTAAAAGCTTGAAAATAATTTTGAGAGAAGAGGACTCGTTTACAGCCGTAAGTGTAATTTGGCAGTAATTTTTTGCGGGTTTCTTCATTCTCCACTATTCGTTCCATGTGACGTCTTGATATGGTGGCTCCTTTAATTTTAATTGTAAAATTAAATTTTGGCAAAAAATTTTGGTAAAATTCAAATTTAAATTTAAATTACCAAAATATTTATTAGAAATTGTATCAATTTTAAAAATCCCGCCCCACAATTCATGTAAAATGAAATAGACAAAACGAAGGATGAGCATGAAGAGAGGCACCAATTCAAATAATTTTTTTAAAAAGGTGGGAAATTTAAATTGAACTTGGTGCCATAACCAAGCAGGTTGTCTTTGATATGAATGGAGTTGTTTGACAATTGGCGCAATTGAAGGAACGATTTGAATTGCACTGGCGCCACTTCCAATCACTCCAACAACTTTATTGGATAAATCAATACTGGAATCCCATTGGGCCGAGTGGATGATGGGACCCGTGAAATTTAAAAATTCGGGGGGAGTGTACGGCGTCCTTAGGGCTCCCACTGCAATAATACTAAAATTTCAAGTCAAAATTTGTTTATTATGAAACAGAGCAAAAAATTTACTTATTTTTAAATTGTACATGTCGTACGTGTAGTCAAAAGTGAGGAGCTGAGTTGTTTCTGAACTTTTGTTTAAAATGAAAAGCTTCCATTTGACCTCTTCTTGTGACCATTCAAGGGACGTGACTTGGGTCAAGAATTTTGTTTTTTCATATAGTTTGTATTTTTCAGCTACTTTCACAATGTAGTCGAGGATTTCGGGTTGTCTACAATAATTTTTAGTCCAGTCTAAAAAACGGAAAAAATTAAAAATTCTTAAATGTTCAATAGCGGTATTTTCAAAATTTTACCTGGATTCAGCTCAAATGAGTAACTGTACAGGTGACTAGTGATGTCGACAGCACAACCTTAAAAATTAAATTAAACTATTTTCATGTCAAATTGGGCAATATTTCATTTCCCAACAATTGGAAAGTTTCCAGAGGAAACATTTCCCAATTTTTCTGTGAAAAATGTAATAAATTATTAGTAGAAAATAATTAATAAATAAATATACCTACCCGGGTAAGTATTGACAAGCCAAGTACCGCCAAAGTTTGAATTTTCATCAAAAATAGTATAATCCTTAATTCCCAATTGTTTTTCCAATTGAATTGCTGCACAAATTCCACTGAAGCTAAATCAAGAACAAAAAATATATATTTTATATTATTTGCAAAATTCCCGCTCACTAAAAAATTTGTAAATAAATTACCCCGCTCCAATAATAGCAATTTTTGGACATTGACTTTTAAAATTGTCCATAATTATTCAATTAATTTGGAAAATAGTCACCCAAAAAATTTCACTATTCCTTTCACTTTAAAAACTTTTGATCTTTTCAAATGAAATTGAATCTCAAACTGTGGCATTAGTTGATTAAAAATGGAAGAAAATTAAGCAATTTTCCCTCCTCCATAAAAGTCTATGGACGCCTTAGTATTGAGTCATAGTTAACATTTTTAGTATTAACCACTTTTTTATGATTTATATTTTTAATTATAACCAAAAATTTAAATGATGAATTCACACTCTGTCTCTTAACGCATGCACTTGCAAGTTCAACTGGAAACGTGACTGAAATGTGTAACAATGTGAGGATAGAGAAATTGAAAATCATTCATACATCAATCATGTCTGCGCTTTCATAATATCATTTTTTTCCAATTTTGATTTCACAATCCACCATTGAAAGTTAACACTGGAGCTGTCGCTGGTAAAAATATGACAAATGAATTTTAATTTTTTTAATTATGAACAATAACTAAAATGGAGCAATGATTAAAATAAAATGATCATTAAATATTTCATACATGTGTAATTTACCTTGAATATTATTAAATTATTCTAAAAATGAGAATGAAGATTTGAGATCAAAGTGCCTGTTTAATGTTTCAATGTTGCAATAATTTTTTATAGCAAAATTTCAATTTGTAATAGGGTCGCAAAAACAAAAAACTTAAATTTTAATTAATAAAATTATTTATTTATGCATCCTCAATCATTTGAATTGAAACAATTCTTTTCAATTTAATGGCGGCAATATGCAACGTCTCAATGTAAACTTCAAAATTGACCGAGTCTACAAAAAAATTTTGCCAACTTCGCAATTTTTTTACTCCTCCACTTGTCAATTGAGGGCCCTACCAAAAAAAATTGACATTTAATTTTTTGCACACAGAATATAGCACAGATTAAATAATTAATTTTTAAATGCATATATTAATTAATTTTAAAATAATTAAATTACCTTTAATGAAAAAGTGACTTTGCATTGATTGGTGTATGTTCGAGCTTGATAAATATCGAGATTGATGGGGTCATCAAATTCAAAATAAAATATTTCCCTCCTTTTTGCAAAAACATGTTCCCTGTATTGACCTCCTTCGTAGTCAATCCATTTGCCATTTTGAAATGTTTGAACAGTCACATCCATTTGATAATAACAATCATTTTCTAATGGACCATGAAATCCAATGGCGTGGAGCTCAACTTGACTGTCGAAATTTAAACTAGAAAAAAAAATTAATTGATTTTAATTTGAAATATTGCGAAATATATTTTTGCAAAAGAAAATTATTTACAATAAATTGCACTTTTGTCCCGTGCAAAGAAATGGCGGATCTTCTACTGGGTCACAAAGAAGAAGAGATTCAGAGTCAACTTTGTATTTTGTTGACCTTTCATTTGTTTTGAAAGGGAATTTTGACACGTTGAATCTTTTTCTGAATCACAATTAAATTTAATTATTAAACTATAATTTAATTTAATTTAAAATAAAAGATTAGTACTTTTGTTCATCTTTGAGATTCAAATATTCCGTAATTTCAAGGGCATCTCCTTCCCCTAAAATATTAGTGGGGATAATTGTATGATAAAATGTTTGAAATGAAAGAAGCGGGAATCGAATTTCGTATAAACAAGAGCCCAATTTGAGTCTTAAATTCTTCCCAGATTTGTCTACTCCCGCTTTAGCGCATTGTGCCTCTCCCCATCTGTACAAAAAAATTTAATTTAAATTAATTAATTAATTAATTTTTTAATTTTAAACTGACCGCTTGACATTCTCAAATAAAGTCATTTCGTCTACAGGGAGTTCATCACAGCTCAATAAGATTTCAAGGCGATCTTGGGACAAGTCCAAAAATTGTTTTTTTCGCATGAACCAACCCATTTTTCTATAAATTGGCATTTAATTAAATTAATAATTAATGATTAATAATAATTAATAAATGAAATAATTATTATTTCATTATGATTTTAAATTGATTGTTTTTTTACTGGAGAAAAGGCTCCAAACAAATCTCAGTGGAATTTTCGGGTTCATTGACCCCGTATTTTTTACGGATGACCAATAACGATAAGACTTCTGAGACAGATTGTGTGTACTCTCGTACGAGTTCGTCCATTGTGTAATCTGGGACTGGCGGGAGTGTCTAAAATTTAAATAAAAAATAAAATTTTAAATTGTTTCTTTTAATTAAATGTCAATTTTTAAATAATAATAATTAATTAAATAAAAAATATTTTCAGAAATATTTCCCTGAGTTAAAACTAATGGACTTACATTAATAAATAATTTAAATAATTTGGGTTCATATTGAGGGACCGTAATATAAATTAATCGATTCATTTCCTTGAAATCTCCCTTTGTAAATTGTTCCTCAAAAACTGGCGACGCAATAATTAGTCGCATTTTACAACTCCTCAATTCAAATTTCCCCGCCCCTACAATCAAAGCGACGTCTGCATCATTCCCAAATTTGTGTGTATAATCCAATTTTTTCTCTCTGTAATCTTTACCGAATCTCCAATCTATTAATTTAATTAAAATAATTGTAATTAATTTTAAATATTGCAATTTTTTAAAAATAATACTTTTGTCATCATTGTTATACCCTTGGAGTTGCCCTTGCTGTCCGTGTAATTTGAATTTTTTAAAAATCCCAAACTCCACTCATTCATCAAAGTACCAAAAGAATTATTAACAGCGTTGTTAAATTTAATTAAATATTTTCCATTCTCAACTTTGCTGCCAAATTCCTTCAATTCTTCGTTTAAAGTCCTTTCCATTTGTATTTTAATTTGTTGGTGTAATACCCCAAGTTCTTTTAAATCCAAGGATGTCTTGCCTCGCATATATTCCTTGATTTCACCCTCATATTTTTGAATATTTCCTTTTGTGAGAGCCTCAACTTTCATATTTTCGTTCTCATCAACATTCCCGCCTTTTTTCAATTCAGTGAGAGTAAAATTGAGGAATTTTGCTACCTGAAAATTGTCACTGGACTCAAGGATTTCTATTAAGACTTTCCAAGGTATTTTGGTGGTTTGGAGGGTCGTGTATATTTTTCTGTTTTGCTCGTAAATGACTGCCATCTAAAATTTTCATCAGATTAATTAATTTAATTATTTAAATATTTAATTCACAACTCACAATTTCATCTTTTTCCTTATCCTTCAAGAATCCCGCGGTGGTCAACCCGCCAGCCAAGTCTGAGTGGCCTTTTGTCTCTCTACAGAGAAAATGCAGTGATTGGCTTATAGCCAATTTTTGTTTGTCGTCCATTTAATTTATTTTTATTGTATTAAAAATATTGTAAATAATCTGCAAGTAATATTTGCAATACAATTTGCACAAAATAATTTACTTGTTTCTTCTTTGGCCTTTAAAGTGACAATGAGACAATTAGCAAAACGAAAAGAAGGTAAATAAAGTTTTCCAACAACTTAAATAAATTCAACTTCAGTTAAAATTGGCAATGAACCTGTCCGTAAATTTAATGTCATTTGTACACTAAAATTGTGCACAAGTTATTTGCATGCTTTGTACTGGACAAGAGTCACTTGGGAACTCGGAAAGCAAGCTTCCGGTCAAAAAGTTGTAGGGTGAAGCGGGATTTTACGTGGGAGAGGGGGCGGGGGGAGGGCCTTGCGTGTTACGTGAGCATGCAATAATTGGATAAATTACAATTTTCCGTGTTTGGAGTCCATTTTTGGTAAAGAAATTTGCAAAGAAAAATATTTTGCCATTAAAATTATAAAAAGAAAGTTTGGGGGGTTTATGAAAATGAGCGGAAATGAGAGAGAAAATTTTGAGACTGGGACTGTACTTAATATTTTTAGAGTCATTTTTATAATGAAAGGAATTTATATCCCGTGCTCCACTCCAACTTTCTTTCTTGACTTTTTTGACTTTGGCCATTTATTAAGTTAAAGAAGTCACCTGACATTTTCAAATAAAGAAAGCCTTTCAGATTCAGAAGAATGCAAAATTTCAAAATGTACCAACTTCAATAATGAACTGTTTAATGAATATTTTTCATTTGATGCTAATATGAATTTTGTTGAATTGAAAATAAAATAAATGGGACCGTCGTATGGTGGCCATTTATTATGTCAATGATGCATAAGGAAATTTATTTTATTTAATTTGTTTAATTTAAATTAATATTTTAATTATAGGCTAATTAAATATTTCAACTACGCTTTGGTTCTAAGTTTCAGCTCTCTACATTTTACATTAACAACAAAAGTCAATTTTTTTGTCATATGGAGGACGTCAGACAGGAAAGATTTGTAAATAAATAATATTTAATTTTCTTGGAACATTTAAATGTTTTTTAAACACTCCAAAACTATTAATTGACATAAACAAAAAATTTTTTTTAATTAAGTGTGATAATTAAAATTAAAATTTTAAATAATGTTTCTCCCATTCTACTCTCTGTTGCTAACATTCTTCTTCATTAGTGTCATTGGTGAGTTAAAGTTAGTTACTTTAATTGAGCAAATTAATTCCAATTATGAAATAATTTAATTTTTTCTTAAAATTAATTTCAATTTAGTATTTCGGCAATGAAAATTAAATTAACAACTGAATCTTTTAATTACAGCCAAGAAACATCATCACTTTAATGGCCTCACCAAAATACATTTAATTCATTGGCCAAAAGCATTAAGAAACCCGTCATGCATGGGCCGTATCAAGGACGATGACTGCTACTTCAAAGAGAAGGGCCCCCACGCTTATTTCTGTTGTAAAGTGGGTCCTAAGGGGTCTTATAAGAAGGAGGAGTGGAACGAAAGGGTCACTTACTCCAAAAATGTTTTTTGTGATTGCGACGACACCCTCTGTCCCACCACAACGTCCAAACCCACCCAAAAGCCAAAGATCACCACCCACAATCCCATAGTAAACTCTACAAAAAAACCCGGGAAACTTAAATGTTTCAGTTGCGAAACTCACCTGGGAGACACAGACTGTCTGTACAATCCCAAATCAACCAAAATAATATTTTGTAAAAAAGGTCAAATATGTAGAACCACAGCTTACAAGTCCACCACAAGAGGTTTTGTCCTTACAAGAGACTGCACTGACCCTGACACAGGGTTACAAATGGAAGTATGCACAAAAAATGTCAAATATTTACCCAGGACTTGCGACGCTAAGACTTGTGAACCACTTTGTGGGTGTTTGTGTGATACAAATCTTTGTAATAATCGCCGCTACCCAAATGAAGAAGCAGGGGGGCACTGATGCGAGTGACGAAAATAGCGCTCAATTGAATTTACCTTCTATTTGTTTGGAGGTCAAACAAAGGTAAAAGTCAAGAATAAAAATGTTGAGCAATAATTTGTGAATAAAGACATGATTTTTGCTGCAAAAATTAATTTTATTAAATACAATTAAATTACTGTGATATTCACCGATGGCTCCCGTACCCAAAATGTTGGCCCGTGTTGGACGACGGTGGTTCTGAAATTACAGAATAAATTTTAGCAAATTGGATTTATTGTGATTTTTGTAAGGATTTTTATAAAACTTACAATAAAATATAAGTGCCCTGGTCTTGAGGGGCAGTCCAATGTAATTTTATGGTTGACCTTTCATCTGCCCCTGTGTGAGTGGCTGTGTCATTGTCAAGCCCACAATGAATAGAATGGTAGCCCTTCTCTTTAGTTGTAAAGGCGCCATAAATTGAAAATTCTTTTTCTGTGTGCCAATCAAATTTCCTCCCTTGTATCATGAAACCTTTAAACTTCATCGAAGGTTTTGATTTCGGTGAGGCAATCTCAATCTCAATTTTTTGACCTGGATTCACTTCTGTCTGGTCAAAGGTCACTGTGTATGGAAAGGTGGATTTTTGTGGTTCGTATGGATGGAGGGGCTGGAGATTTTCGCAAATTTTGTTGTCTTCAGGAGCACCAGCTCCGAATCCATGAACTCGAATAAGATTAAACGCCACAATTAAAATTATTAGGAGTCTCAACATTTTAAAAAATAATTTAATGATAATTAAGAGCAGAAGTACAAAGTTAACGGATGAAAGTGTTAATGACGACTAAATTTACAAATAGGATGCAAACTATTTAATTATTTTTTCACTCGTGTGGAAAAATTGTCATATTTAACCTCCAAAAACTAAAAATGGATTTTCAAGATTGTCAACTATTTTCATTTCCTAGTTATAATTACAAGTTGGTTAAAATAATTTCTTGGTAAGAGGAAGGTTGAATATGTAGAATAACCCTACTTGTCAATTGTCAATGTATTGACAATTTTTGGAAAAAAATTAAATGACACAAGTACATATTCAAGGTGAGCTTGTTTAATTTTTGCATTAAATGTATGTCATGAATGCCAAAAAATATGCACGGTATTGTTGCCAGAAAGATTGAGAAATTGAAGTTGATTTTTGTGACTTGTGACGTCATTAAAATTAAATTGAATAAAAATAGTTATAATATTTTATTGTTCTACAATTAAATTTAGATTTCGTAAAACAAAGACTTTTTAAAATCTTTTGAATTATTTATTCAGAAAAGGGAAATTAAACTTATTCTTTTCTTGTCTTCTTCTTCAAATTAATTAAATTCAAGACACTGAAAAACAATTACATAATAATTTGCCATTTAATTTTACGATTGAGGGACTTAACAATTTTGAAAAGACTCAGCGACCAAATTGCTAATCCACAGGTCCAACTCTTGGCTAATCTTCATTTTTTATGGGTTCTCAACGTGGCTGCATAATATTTCAGGTCTCACAAAGGACCTTTGGCGGAGAAATTTTGACGTCGGGTACCTGACGGAGGAAATTTTTCACGTGTATACTAGATAAAATTGAATATTTTAAAGGGGTAGGAAAGACGACAAATTAGAGAAAATAATTTGCAATGTACCAGGAGGTAAAATAAAATGTGTTAAAGCTTGGGGATGTCTACGAACCAGAGCGCGTGTAAAAAGTTTGACCAGAGAATATGAAACAACAGAAAGAACTTGTGGAATAGGTACACACTATTATAAGGGGAGGAAGTTAAGTAAAAGCAATTGTGAGACCATTACTGAACAATACAAGAAAGAGGGCCCAATAGCTGATGTGACTATGCAGGTTTGTTGGTGCTCGGACAACTTATGTAATGGTCCAACACCATCCTAAGTTATCATTTTGATATAATAAAAAGTTAATTTTGTCGTAAAGTTTAGTTTTAGAAAAAATAGTCTCAAAATGAGTAATTAATTAATGCTTGGTATTTAGGATGCAAAATATCTTGAACTTAATTATTAAATTTTGATTTCACAAAACTATTGCAGCCAACTGACACTGTGCCAAATGTAAACAAATTGCAGCATTCCAGCTTTAAAGTTTGCAACTAAAGGCGGTAGTAATTAGGTTCAAGTTTAAAAAGAAAAAAATATCATTGGTTGAAAACATTTGAAATTAGTTTGTCTGCAAAAGTTGAAGTTCATATTTTAGACAGAGGTCAATGAAATTGAAGTGGAAAAATACAAGTGAAACTCCACAACAGTGGAGTCCAATTGTTCAAGGGCTTGAATTTTTATCTCTTGGATAAATTTAAATATGAAATAAAATAAAAGATTATCTCATTTAACTACAAAAATATTTCTCCAGTATCAAACATAACTTGCCGATAATCCCGTGTCCGTCATTCCAAAAAATTGTCTAATCTCTGGACATTGGAATTCATTAAGCTCGTCTGCCCTCATGAACATTGTGATTAACCAATTAAAAAATGGAATTTATTAGTTGACCCTAAACCATTTCTACATTAGTTTCTATTTTTCAGTTTCATTTTCGTTTATACATGTATTAACAGTCAAGATGGAGACTTTGGAACAAACGTCAATTAAATTTGGAGCAGTTGAATATGTTGTTTTTTCTGTAAGTTCCAGACTTTCTGAACTTAATTTTTTGTATATTTTTTTCTTTTAATTGGCAGACTGTTTTGGTGCTCTCAGCAGCCATTGGAGTTTTTTATGGTTGCTTTGCCCCTCCACAAAAGACTACAGAGGAATTTTTAATGGCCAATAGACAAATGTCTATTCTTCCTGTTGCACTGTCCATTTTGTGCAGGTGAATTAACTATAACTTTGACTAATAGAATTAGTAGGAAAATTAATTTAGGAAGATTAAAATAATAACAATAATTTTAAATTGTAGTTTCGTGTCAGCCATAACTTTGTTGGGAAATCCAGCCGAGATTTATTTGTATGGTACACAGTACGGGATGATTCTCATTGCTTTTATTCCCATCACTGTAAGTTTTCCCAAATTATTTGCAAATAAATTTGCGAAGATAGTTACTAGTACAAAATATTTCAATAGTTGGCTCTCATCTTCTTTTACGTTCCCGTCTTCTTCAATCTTCAAGTCAGCTCTGCGTATGAGGTAAGTAATTGTGGAAAATAGTTAATTTTTCTGAAAAATCAGTTTCAAAATTTTGACAGTACCTGGAAATGCGATTCAATAGAACGGTACGCGTGGCTGTGTCTTTGCTCTCTATTTATTACGTGGTAAGTAAAGTATTAAAAAACATGGAGCACATTTTTAAATATTTTATTGTAGGTTGTCTACATGGCATTGGTTGTCTATGGTCCGTCTTTAGCTTTGGAGCAAGGTGAGTTAATGAAGTTAACTAATCGGGATACATAGCTAAAATGTAATTATGACAGTAACCGGGATCAAAACGAGAGTTTCTACTGGCGCCATTTTCATTGTGTGTATATTTTATTCGTCTATTGTGAGTTTTTTCAAAATTTCTGACTTCTTTGATGCTGAAATCTCTTGCAATATCTGAACTTGTTATTTTGAACAGGGCGGTTTGAAGGCTGTTTTAATTACGGTAAAAATCAAAATAAATTAGTAGTACTACGGTCACTGGCGTAGCCAGGGGGGGTTATAACCCCCGCCTAAAAAATTTTTTTACATGTAAAGTACATATGTGTACAAAAAAATTGCCCAAAACTGGTCAAAATAGTATCAACCCCCCCCCCCCCCAGACGGCAAACCCCCTCCCCCTAAATTTTGGTCTAGCTACGCTACTGACTACGGTAGTCCTATTAGTATGACATGGCACCATAAAATGTTGACTTTATTCACCGATAAATTTTATTAGGATGCACTACAAGCTTTCATAATGTTGGGATCAATGGCCGTCGTAGTCATCAAAGGCATTTCAGACGTTGGAGGCTTGTCAACGGTTTTTGAGCGTGCACAGGACTCAGGACGAGTCGAGTTTTTCAAGTAAAAATGAATTGGATAAATATACATGTATGAATTGACAAAATGTATGTATTGTATTTTATTTAACTTTTGACCTCATTATAGTTTCGACCCTGACCCTCGAACTCGTCATACATTTTGGACGGCAACAGTTGGTGGATTTTTGATGTGGTTACCTGTCTTTGCTACGTCACAGCAACAAGTACAACGCTATTTGTCTCTCAAGTCAATGGCGAGTGTGAAAAAGTAATAAAATGTAATCCAAATATTTATTAACAATTAAAATTTGACCTCTGGACCTTTTTTGTAGGGCACTGATGATCAATTTGATAGGTTTTTTTATCATCACAATCCTCTGGTTTTTAGCTGGCCTTGCCCTCTACGCAAAATATTTTGATTGTGACCCCGTGAAAAGTAAAGTAAGCTGAAAATTTTCAATTTGTCAATTCAAGTTTCAAACTGCAAACGCACATTAAAAATTTTGCAGATTGTCGAAAGCTCTGATCAACTCCTCCCCCAATTTGTCATGGACACATCTGACGGAATTCCAGGACTCGCTGGATTCTTTGTAGCTGGTGTGACGTGTGCAAGTCTAAGGTATTATTAAATTTAAAAAACCAGGTCAAAGGTCACCTCAACGTTTTTATTCTTTAGCTCTGTGTCAAGTGGTCTCAACGCCCTGGCATCCGTTTTCATTTTCGACTACGTAAAAAATCTCTCACCCAATTTATCCGATGAGCGTCTCTCTCTTCTCTCGAAAATCGCCAGCGTCGGTTTTGGTGCCGTGTCATTTGCTTGTATTTTCATTGTTGAAAATATGGAGGGTCTTATGCCAGCAGCTAGCACGTAAGAACTTTTTAAAATTGACCTAAAACCAATTACCAAATCCAACAATTTTGATAAAATTATTCAATTATGGCCACAGAACCCTCGGAATGATTGACGGCCCCATGCTTGGAATCTTCACTCTGGGGATGATGTTTCCCTGGTCAAATTCAAAAGGGGTCATTGTGGGGTCGATCACAACGTTTGTTATTCTAATTCTTCAAGCTGTTGGCGTATACATGGCCAACGCAGATAAACTTTTACCAGACCAAACACTTTTTGTTAGCACCCAAGGATGCCTGTCAAATTTGACAGAACATATACAATACTTTCCGAAAAATTGGAAAAATAATGGGGACAATTTTCTCATTCAATTTTTGTCGATGTCTTACAATTGGCAATCAGGCTTTAGTTTTACTTTGACTTTAATTTTTGGTTTATTTTTTAGTTTTATTTTTAGTTTCTTTGAAAAAAGCAAAAAATTAGTTCGACCCAATCTTCTTAGTCCGCCTGTATTGGCTTTGTGGATCAAATTATTTCCGGGACATTATAAAAATTATTATAATTTTGAATTTTGAATTCAAATTTGCATTAAAAGATCCTTCATATTTTTTGAAAATGTTTCTTTCAACTTTCTCTATTTCCCTTGCAACTCGGACTTTTGTGGGTTTGTCTACGAAGAAAGTTTTCAAAGTGGACAAAAAATTTTGGCAATGAAAAGTCTTGTAGAAATCCTACCCAAGTGCTCTTCAAAAATAAATTAATAGACATTTTGAGTGACTCAAAGGAAATGGGAAATAAAAAGGGACCCTTCGAGTCCTTAAAACTCACCAAGATTGTCAAAAACACTATGAAACCCTATACAAAATTATGGGGTCACTCATTTTCTCAAGAAAGTCATTTTCGTGATTATTCAAAAGGAAGGATGAGTAAATATTTACTGAATACAATTATTAAATTATTTATTTTCTGCCACGTTCGACGGTTCAAACTATGACTAAAAGTCCCAATTAGCCACTTGGGACAATTTACAAATTGAAATAAATTAAAGGGGGGGATACCCTCCTCCTCTACTATAGTGTACTTTAATTAATTTAATCTAAATATATTTTGACCTAATGCGCAACAATTTCATTTCATTCAATTTTTTGGGAAGAATTTATTCTTACTTTTGTGATTGTTAGTTTTATGACAAAATATTTTGAAAAATGGTTAAAATTCCATTTAAAATTTGGCAAAATAATTTCCATGAGGGTCATGGAGAAGAGAATTCCGTGATGAAATTAATGGCAAGATATTTAAATATTTTTAAATGTATTGGATTAATTCCATTTAAAATTAAACGGAATTCTCAAGCCAATCAATATTCTGTTGAGTGGCATGGTAAATTAATGAAGGTACATTTATCCACGTTTAATTCATGAATTAAATTAATTTAATTGTGCCACAGAATTTAAATTAATGTTTAGATGATGGTGGTTGCGCAACAATTTTTGATTTTGGCGCTAATTTTCTGCTATTCTGTTCTGCATCCACATCTTACAAATGAGAATCGAGATTTGAGCAATTTTAGTAAAAAATTTCAGGCCTTGATGTGCTTCATTTGGTTCTCGAGTCAATTAAATTTCTTTTGGATTGGACATGTCAAATGTCAAAAATATTTGGAAAAGGTCATTCATCAAATTGAGGTCATCTCTTCTTCCCTCTTGCGTCTTGGCGCCAATCCAATGTCTCGTTTGCTTGTAAGCTTAGAAGTTTCAATTCTCCATAATTTTTTTCGGGTTTTACAAAAGTCCAAATATTCCAGGTAAATTCCTTTTATGCTCTTCTCCTAATTGACATCGTGACCTATGCGCTGATGGATGACATTCTAAACATTGGATGGACTATTTACAATGGAACACCCTGGACGATTATTTTTAAGGCGATTGGTCGAAGTCAAGAAATTTTTTATTTGGTTTCTGCCAATGAAACAAGTTCGTTTAAGTCTCTCAAATAATTTATGAGTCACGTGATTCTAATTTTTAATTGTAATTAATTCACAGCAAACTTTACCTCACTAAACGAGGTCCCAGTGAGCCACCTCCTGTTGACGATGGGACTCACTTGGGTCAATTTAATGTCCAATTTGACCGCCCATTTACTTGACTTGTTGGGTGTCTTGTATGCTTTGACCTTGTACACTTTGGTGATGACCCTCATTCAAAATCTCCCTCGAAATTTCGGGAGTGAGAGGAGTCCAGTGAAACTTGTACAAATGAAGAAATTGAAATTGGCGCTCCAAATATTTGATGAGTTATGTGGATTGTGTACTACTTTGGACAAACTGGGGGGGACCTTAATTTTGTGGTCAATTTGTGGGGCGTTGCCCTTCTACGCGAATTATTTGTGGGGGACTTTCAATCGAAACATGTCGGACATTGTCATGAACTTTTACTACAATTCGTTCTTCATTTTGCTTTTGTGGTTGGCGGCAGAGGCCAATTCAAAAACGGGAGAGTTTGTGGGGTGGCTACAGGAAATGGAGGGACATTTTGAATTTACTGGCATTCACCAACAACTGAAATATCAACGAAAATTGACATTGATTGTGAGTCAATGTCAAGGAAATGGAATTGGGGTCAAGGGTCATTGTTTCACCATTACCTATGGACTTGCTGGGAGTGTAAGTCTACATTTACCAGTTAAATGTGTTTGTTAATCTTAATTAATTTTTTAATGACAGATTATTGGGCTCATTCTGACGTACTCGGTGATTCTGTCTCAGCTTCAAATTGGAGAAAAATATTCATAAAAATACGGCAACATTTTAAAAAAATAATAAAAAATATTTTACTTTTCGTGGGCAGCTAATTGCCAATTGGTGAGCTCAATTCCAAAAGGACTTATCAGCAAGCGGACCCGGCGTAGGTATGCACAGGCGCGTGAGACTTCTAAGGTATGTCGCATATGTACACTGGGTCCGCTTGCTGATAACTCCTTTTGGAATTGAGCTAAATTGACTGGCAGCTAAAAAAGCAACTGATGGAACCCATTCTTTTATGTTTTACTCTGTCCATTGTTGTCAGGGTTCGACCACCGGGAAAAATTGGAAAAAACCGGTTTTTCCCACCCTCAATTTTACCTGGGAAATGGACAAAACTGGGAAAAATGAAAATACAAACTAAAGTTGGTTCAAAAAATGCTGTATTTTGGAGACGTGAA
>JAQIVZ010002139.1:0-23679 GCA_034700945.1 Arrhopalites spinosus
GGCTTTGACTCTCAACTTGAGACAGTGTGCAAGAATGAGACTCATTTTGCCAGCTTATTATTATTTTATACTTTGTTCGTGCGTGAATTAATTCTCCACAAAATTAAATTAAAAGTTTTTGTGATTTCAAAGAAAAATTTCAAAGGTTTTCAAGGTTTCACCGGCAAAGGAAGGGATACAGCGGAGGGGAAAAAATCTTTGAAGGTCTAATTGCTGAGAAAGTTGAACATTTAGTGCAAATAGTTGTTCAACATAATTTCCACATAGTCCGAAACCAGTAGGTCAGGTCACTTGGTGAACAAATGCTACAAAATTTGAGGTCACTACATTGACCCTAAATTTTTTATTGTGGAAAGAACCCCGTACAATTAACATGCAGATTCCGGTGACGATATTTTGACCTGAAAATTTGTAGGATGATAGATTTCGACCTCCCGAAGACAGTGGAAGTGGTCCCGAGTGAATCGTAACACACGTTTGACCTCCATAGGTCATCAAAGGTGGCGTATGTACATAATAGTCAAAAAACTTAGTTGTCGTACAAAAATTCTGAAACTTGGCAAAAAGTTGCTTCTTAGCCTTTTAAGCAAAGTTTGTATTGTGGTCATAGTGAAAAGTTCTCTGGATTGACCTGCAGAGGTCAACAATGACTTGGTTTAGGGCAACGCTTGACCTGGGTTCCCTGTTCATTCTAAAATTCTAAAAAAATCCACCCGTAATGAAAATCATATGCTCTATAAAACTGTCAATACACTTTTTTGAAATCGACAATTCCGTGACCTCAGTCCCAGGTCAAAGTCAAAATGACCTCTGAAAAGGTCAAAATACCCAATATTTCAAAAAAGTGTATTGACAATCAAGGGAACTTTTCACTATGACCACAATACAAACTTTGCTTAAAAGGCTAAGAAGCAACTTTTTGCCAAGTTTCAGAATTTTTGTACGACAACTAAGTTTTTTGACTATTATGTACATACGCCACCTTTGATGACCTATGGAGGTCAAACGTGTGTTACGATTCACTCGGGACCACTTCCACTGTCTTCGGGAGGTCGAAATCTATCATCCTACAAATTTTCAGGTCAAAATATCGTCGCGGGAATCTGCATGTTAATTGTACGGGGTTCTAAGAGGGATTTTGTAATAAAAATAAATCATCCCTTTGAAATAAAACGAAGATGAGGTCATGACCAGAAAAGTAGTGCTCGGGAGCGTGACCTATAGAGTAATACCAATACTAACACTTTTGGGGTCAGAACAGTGATCCTAACATTTTTCAGTACAAAAATTAAAAGAGGCCCTGCATTTTAGTGCAAAATTCAATATAGTTGTAATAATTTGTCTATCTCCCGGGGGAAATTGGGGGTGGGAGATAGATGTATCTCCCATTTCCCCCCGTGTACAATTTCTCCCGATGGGTGAACCCTGCGTGTGGCACATGGCAATTCCTCATAACGGCCTACAGGACAGAGAAAGATGAAATTGTAGGGAGCGTCAGACGGAAAGGGGGATTGTAATTTAAAATGATGGGAATTTAGCCAGAAGACAATATTAATGATTAAATAATATTTAATAAATATTCAACATTTAATTACACTCTGTAAATAGCTAACCATGTACGTCATTTTCAAACTCACCGCCGTCACAAAAGCAAGTACAGTGGTGACTTTATTTTGATGGTCCCCATGTATAAATTGAGGGTTTAATTTTGACCCGTTATATTCTCAATGTGTGGCCGTATAAAAGTTTATTCAACTTGGAATATTCCCTTTCAGACTATTCCAATGGAATCTTGAATTCTTGAGTCAAGAATCTTGACAATAAACCAATAAAACTGTGCCCCAAAATTTCTAGGGAAAATTGCAACACAATTCAGTTTTTGGTCCCAAGTTTAAAATTCAAATTAATGGAACAATCTCCAGGAAAGTATGGACTTTTTAATTAAAAAGATAATTATTATCTTTGATTGTAAGTGGGCATTTCCGGCAGTGAAAATTTTTTGGTTACATTTGTTACATATTGGGACACTAGTGAGGACAGTGGAAAAGGCTGAATAAAAGTTTCCGTTCATTGCCCTCTCAATTGACCTTACATGGAAGTTAATGGCCAATTATCCTCAACCACGTTAAGCATGGGGGTGGCATTTATATAAATGAAGAGGTGAGAATGTAAAGGAACTTGATTTGGCCCTTGCCTAGGTATACTCCTTTTTTGTGATCACTAACATGTGTATACCTAGGCATGGGCCAAAAATGAAGTTTCATTCTGACCTCTTCAAATGTAAAGGTCCCTTGTCCAGTTTGTCAATTCCATGGATGTTCATGTGTGACGTCAATTGAGTGTACATATTTCCCCTTGTAAACAGAGTGTCCAAGAGAAAACTTGTCCGTTTTGAAAACATTCAAATGGGACAATGTCACGACAAAATGTTATCCCAAAATTTTGACATGCCCCGTCATTTGTCAACTCATTTCATATCTCGCTGGTGTTTGAGCCAAAAAGCCTTGTGTGTATTTTCCCTGGGAAATAACCTAGCCATAATTTTTGGCACTGTTGGCCATTCATCTGCGTGTTAAAAATTATGGCTGTGTTATCAGGCAGGGAAAATGCGGACAAGGCTTTTTCCCTCCAGACGAGCAATCTGATCTCCAAAATAATTGTATGTTCCAGCTTTGATCCAGTCTAAAACCTGTCCAAAATTAAATGGCCATTTAGGGACTAATTGACCCTCAAAAATGTGGACACAACATGTGGGGAATATTTGTCAAACTTTGTTCACTGTGGGAGACACTAAAAGAATATTAAAGTGAACACACATTCTCCAACATTTTCTTTTCCAATTGTCAATTGGCAATTGAGGAAATTTTCAAAAATATTTCATATAAATTTCACAATGCCACTGAACAATTTCAAAATTTTGACTCTTCAAAAAAATTTCCTTTTCAGACTTAAAAAATCTATGGAGAAAAAATTCAAATTTATGCCCGTCACGTGTACAATGTTCCGAATTTTGTGCCGACTCAATCTTCTCCCTTACACTTGGAATGAGCGGCAAGTCCAAATGGGATGGCATGAGAATCCATTTTATTTTTACATTTGGATCCTCACCGTCCCCACGATTACGTGCGTCAATTTCCTCTTCCTTTTCTTTCGTTTCGCCCAGTGTGTGGTTCTCAATTTGCGACACGAATTTATGGGGAGTGGTCTCCAACATTTGAAAATAATTTGGCGGGCTTTATCACACTGTCACAGTTTACAGGAATTGGACCTGCCTTTTAGATTATCAGCGGGAATAAGAGCGGCCAATTTGAGTTGGAGTGGGATGTCAAAACAATTAAGAAAATTAAAATTATTTGGGAAACTTGATCCCAATTTTTTAATTGAGATTTATAAATCTTTTCCCCTTTTACAAAATTTGGAATTTGTGAGTATTTGGGATACAGATGAAACAGAGGCGGGATTTGAAAATTTGAATTTATTAAGAGTTGAATTTATTACTAATTTAAAAAATCTTTTGAAATTTTGTAAATCAATTAAAGTTGCCCTCGTTGAATTTATCAAAGAAATTGTAGAGAGTGAGCAAGAATTTTCAAAAGAAATTGAATTTAGCGGTTGTAGAATTGAAATTTAAGATCATCGTGATACTGTTGTTTTTAATATTTTTAAATAATTTAATTGTTTTGGAAAGTTAATTATTGTGTTTTTGTTGAGAATTTAAATTAAAAATTGATTTTTGTTTTGTTAATTAATCGCCTCCATTTTATTTGTGGAGCCGCCCTTTTATTTCCCACCATGCACTTACCGCCCCTGGTAGTCTTGAATTTGTTGATGTTGATGGATAAATTTAAATGAATCTCATTCATCATTTAATTTCTACAATGGAACTGATATTTCAATGAATTGATTGACTATTAGTCAACTAACAATTAACTGACAAATTTTAATCACAATTAAATTACAAAATCAATTCCTCATATTCTTCGCCACATCCACATTCAACGAGGAAGCATGACGACTCCCGGAAATTACCTGGGCCTTTTTTTGGCCTTTTTTTCAATAATTTCAATTACAGGTAATTTACATATTAAATTTAACTAGTTTCTAATTATTTTAATTTTTACAATATTTAAATTTAGCGCTCAATCCAATTTGTTCTGAGCCTCCTGTAACTGGGCGTTGTCGGGCCATGCAAAGAAGATTTTTTTGGAGCCCAGAATTAAAAGAATGCGTTGAATTCGTCTACGGCGGATGTGGCGGGAATCAAAATCGGTTTGAATTTTTGGTTATTAATTACTAAAATACTCAAAATAATATAATTTTTTTTTTCGTTTTACCAGATTTGAAGAAGAGGAGGACTGTCAACTCACCTGTGGAAATAGTGGAAATGCCAAGAGATGTAAGATAATTAAATTAAATTTAATTAGTTAATTTAAATATTATTAACTTAGCCTCAAAATCAAAAAATTCCAAAACCAAAATCGAACCGGATTTGACCTTTGACAGTGTCTGTCTAGAACCCAAAGATGTGGGTTCATGTCGAGCGAAGAAAACTCGGTTCTATTTCGACAATGACAGTAAATCGTGTCAAACTTTTGTGTACGGAGGATGTGGCGGGAATGGGAACAGGTACTCCTCATTTTACCCGGTCAAATTTGACCATTTTAACTAAAATGGTTATATTCGATTTTGTCATTACGTTGTGCAAATTCAAATTTGATGGGTATTATTTTCCGAATGACGTCTAATTTAAAATAATTAAAAAATTCCAGGTTTGACAGTGAACAAGCTTGCGAGACAATGTGCGAAGCAGACAGAGAAGATAGTAAAGCTGGTAATTGACTTAATTATTATCATTATTAACTATAAGACTACAGTAAATTAATTAATCATCAAATAGAAATCGCCGTACCCACAACACCCAAACCACTGAACGTTGACATTGGAGCAGGCATTGACCTCGTCTTTACAGATGACTCTCCTGGACCGGATGTCACAATGGACAGTCGTTGTCTGGAACCAAAACTACCTGGAAAATGTAAGGCACGTAAGTACAGATTCTTTTGGAATCCTGAAACCAAGTCATGCGAAACTTTCGTCTATGGGGGTTGCGGCGGGAATGGGAATCGGTCAGATTTTATAAATTATTCTAATTATTACTTCACATATTAGTTAAAAAGCAGAGTTTAATGTTTTAAATAATTAAAATAACAGTTTCGACACGTTGGATGACTGTAATAGTCTATGTCAAAAAGGTCACCAACCAAGTCAATCAGAACTGGCTCCTGATCAAACTAAACCTGGAGACAATAAAGACCAAGTTGACCGTAAAAAACCTATTGACCCCAAATGTCACCAAGTGAAAACCCTGGGATCTTGTCGAGGTCGCAAAATTCAATATTTTTATGAAGTGCTCAACGGAACATGTTCCCAATTTATTTATGGGGGATGTCAAGGAAATGATAATCGGTCAGTCCATACTAATTGACCTCAAAATTAATTGCGATGAACATCATTTTAATTTAAATTAAATTATTTAGATTTGACACTTTCAAAGACTGTGCTACTGCATGTATGCCATGGTTGAAGTCCAATGAGAGTCCATCTCCACTTCCAGGTATGCTAAATAATTTTATTGAAATTATTTAATTAATTTTAATTAATTTTAATTTTAAAAATCAAGAACTAGAAAAACCTTTGGAAACTTCTACACTCCCTCCAACAGGTAACACAGTTGTACATTAATTAAAATCGAACTTAACTGTAATTTTCAAATTACAATTAAATATTTGTAGCTCCTCCAACTCTAACCCCTGCAGCTCCCGTAAAACTTGAAAGAGCCGCCAAATGTCTTGAACCGAAGGATACCACCAAAAAATGTTTAAAAAAAGTTTTCAAATTTTACTGGGACACCAAAACCAATTCTTGTCAAGCTTATAGTGCCACTGCTGGATGTGGTAAAATATTAAATTAAAAAATAGAGCCCATATTTTCAAAAAGAATTAACAATTAATTTTAATTTTAATTATTTAGGTACAAGTAGAAATACCTTTAGCACCAAGAAAACTTGTCAAGATACTTGCAGTGAAGAGAAACCCGTGGGACGGACCCATGATGACATTGAGAGTGACAGTATTGAACGTTTCAGGTCAAAATCTAGATCAATGTCAAGGTCAGATTCAGATGAAGAGCGTGTCAAGGACAAGAGGAGGAGACGCAAGTTTCAGAAAATTAATTATCACATTTATTTATAATTAAATCAAATCGTAATTAATCAAGGACAAAACAGTTACCCGCACAAAAGTATTAATGTCAATAATTTATTTTAAATAGCCAAAAAAAGTTTAATTAAATTAAAATGCAGTATTAAATGTGCTCGGGGGGGGGGGGTAATTTAGTTCGGATTTCATAATTGAACTTTATGTTTTCATTAAAAAAAACATAAATAATAAATAAAATTAAAATTAATTCCATCTCAATTACGGACAGCCAATTAAACAGCCTGAAAAAGCCTCAAAACCATTTAGCTAATAAAATATAGATAATTAATTCAAAAAATTGTTACATAAAACAGTCAAAATAAATTTTGACAATTCGACATGAATGACAAGCCTGCCATCAAAAATAGTAAAAAAAAAAATTGTAGTTAAAAGCTAAATGTAGTACAGGAAATAAGATTTGAAAGATTGAACTTTTTACCTAAAAAATGTCTCGTCTTCCTCCTCATCCCACTTGTACTCTTAGCCTCCTTCTGAAAATAAAATACAGGCACATAATTACAAACCATAGACACTCGCCCCATTAAAATCCCCAATTTTTTTTTTATCAATTCCCTCCCGCTCTTCATGGTCATTGTCACAGAGACGGTGTGTGCGTCGACATTTAAGAAAAAATATTTGTGGTCAATTGACTCATAAGCCTCCGAGACATAGACACGTCCATTGACACATTCTAGCGGCTTATTTTTAGAGCCAGTGAGGCATGAAGAATGGGAATGAGGTAAGACAAATTGAAATGGTTCCTTCATCTTTAACACACACAAAAAATTGAGGTTTTTTTTGGAGGGGAATTTACTCCACATGAGAGAGATTTGGTTGAGCGTGGAGAGAGAGAAATAATTTGAGTGTTTTATTATGTCGCCAAAATGGTGATGGTATTTTTACGGAGAAGCAGAGCTTGAAAAATAATTTCATGACATAATAAAATATTATAACTCATCCATCCTTTGCGTCATTCCATCTTTGAATTTGCCATTGTTCTCATCATCTCATCTTCAATCTCATCTTTTTCAAAATTATTTATTTTATTTTATTTGTTAAAAAAGTTTACTTCAACGCCGTTCACTATTTTATAAGCTCGTATTTTGGAAAAAGGAATTTTTGAAAATATTGTTGAACTTGGACGCCGTTCAGGATTGAAGAGGATTTTAGGCTCCAGTTTTGATTTAAAAATGTTGAAAAAAAGTCAAAATTTTATTTTAATTATTTTAACACTAGCCCAATTATTCAGTCCAAGTGTCCAGTACTCAAAAGTGGCTAGAATAGTGGCCAAGCCAATTAAATCTGAAGAATTAAATCAACCCCGAGAATTCCCATTTCATTTCCAAAATGGCGACTCATCATCATCAGATACAAAAAATCCATTTAAATTGGAAGAAAAAGGAGAATCGCAATTAAATAGTTTTAATATTGGTTTACTAACTAAATTAAATGATAATCCACCATTAAACAAAAAAGCTTTAAAACTTGGAGAGGATTTGGGAACCAAACTTGTCAATTTTGTGGTGGATCATATTCCAACTAATTTTGTGGGACCAATAAAAACTTTTGTGGGGGTTGGGCGGAAATTATTGGAAAATTGGGAAGGTCAAGGAGGTCAAGGGTCAGGGAGACAAGGAGGAAGTTTATCAGAAATGTTGGATTATGGATGGGACCAAGTGTCCAAGTGGAGGGAAAGTTATCAAAATTTATGGCCCCCATCAAATCAATTGGCTCATCGTCATGAAAGCTCTCATGGGTAAGTTGATTTTTTAAAAAGTTAATTATGAAAATATTTAAATAATTAAATTCTAATTAATATTTAAAGTAGAGAGTCACAAGAAGGTGGACTTGATACTTTTGCCTTGTTGGCTGCCCTCGCTTTTGCTGCTTATCTTCTTCAACTTTTGGTCACTTTGACGGCCACGACGTCAAGAGCTCTTGATAGGTCATCCAATTGGTTTCCTTCTTTGTTGACATCTGACCTCGACTCTGTTCCTGAGTTTGTCCAGAATTTAGTGAGTTTATTTTTAATTTAATTATTTAAATTATTTTACTTAATTTTACTTAATTTGTAGGATGGAAATGACCAAAGAGTCAAAAGGGACTTGAATTTCAAAGTGGAGCCCTTAAAGTCAATTGAGAGGCGACTGGCCAATGGAGAGAAATTGAATTGTGAGAGTATTAAAAAGGAATTGAAGTGGACGGGACGAGTTGAATTTATTATTAAAAATTTGAAATGCCCGCCAACTTAAAAAACTTATTTTGCATTTCTTTTCTTGAAATGTTGATTCACTTTCAGATATTACAAAAATTATTAAATATATTTTAATTAATTTTATTTCGGGTTTTTGTAACAGAATTTTTTTGACAAATATGAAATAATGGGCTTTTTATTATTTATTTTATTTATTTAATTTGAATAAAACAATTTTAATTATTTATTTTATGGCATTATATTTAAAATTTTAATTAATATTTACACAAATGGCTATGAACATGACGGGTAGTTTAATTTTGAACCTTTTGGCATAAAAGTAGAATTTATTTTAAAAAATAATCGCGGGTCTTTCCATTGACCCGCAAAACAATTGTAGATTATTTTAATCAATTAAATATTTTGTTCATTTTCACGCCGTTCGCGAATTTACCGCAAGTTGACCACACATCAAAATGTCAGAAACCTTAATCACCTGGGCCGGAATTCACTAAACGACTTAAGTCAAGCTTACGTATGTCTTAAGCATTGTAAGTTTGACTTAAGTCGTTTAGTGAATCTACCCCCTGCTCCGGCTACAAACTCAAAAGAATCAAAATAATATCTATTTCCACCTGAATTTTAATTATGTAATTAAAATCGTACAATTTTAGTATTAATTTTCAAAATATTTTTAAATGTACTATTTATACACTTAATTTTTACCAAACCATCGATTCCTCCATTACGGGCTCAATTGGTGGGTCACTCCTCTCACTCTGAAATGAATTCTCCGGCAATCGTAGCGCACCATTCTCAGGGTCACAATTTAATAAAACGGGTCAAAATTCATCAAAGTTTTTTTTGTGCAAAGGGGAGTGGATTTAAAGGATTTAGTATAGAATTTTTTATAATTAAAATAATTTGACAAGAATTTACCCCAGTAATTAAATCCTCCTCGAATTTATTGAAATGTCACAATTTACAAATCTTGGCCATAATACTCAATAATATCCAAAAAATATTTACAATCTTCGAGGGTCAAAGTGGATTGATAAAGAGATAAAATCAAGTCCGTGGGACGATCCCCCACGGATTTATTGGCTATTGTGATCTTCTTACTTCTCATTATCCGCCGATGTAAAATATAAGTAAACTACAATTTAAATTAAATATTTCAAATTAACCTCACATCAATTATCATTCATCACAAAATAAAATTGAATGTTAGTTAAAATAATTTACTTGATGGATTTTATCCAAAAACTCCTTTGAATTCCGGTCCACATTCCTCAAACTTTTGGGAATGTAATGAAGATTAACATGCGCTGACGTGGGTGCATTTGGTGGGTTGGTGAGGTCAAATGATTCATTTCGTCTCAAAACTTCTTGCATCACATGTTTTGTCAAATTATAGCCATAATCCACATGTTCACCCATTCCATGACGTCCCTTAATTTAAAAATTAAATTATTGTGATTAAATGGCGCCAAAATAATACTCTCACTTACAATAGCTTTCCACAAAAGCCACGCCTTGAAAACATCAGCCCTGTGATCCGGAAACAAATGATTGATACCCGAGTCTAATTTTTTACCATCGTAGAGTTCCTTGTTATTAAATTCTTCATCGGATGGTTTTGGCGCCAATAAACTAAAAGCTTTTGATTGTCTCGTCACCAAAATGGAGACCACTTTAGCTGCCCCAAAAACTTTGTGGGGATTTGTATTAATTGAGTCTGATCTGTAATTAGGATTAAATATTCAAATTAAATTAACAAAATTAAATTCAAATCTCCCACTCTTTACCTTTCCACCCCAGGAAATCTGTCTATAATAGTTTGAGGGTAATTTGAAAATAAAGTCCCGCCACCATAACTTGCGTCGACATGCAAATGGATTCCAAATTCTTTACAAACGTCCGCAATCTCATCCAATTTATCGAAAGCCCCAATAACGGTCGTCCCTCCCGTGACCGTGACGTAGAAAGGAGTGCCTCCTGGTGGTTAAAATAGTTTTCAATTTTCGAAATTTAAAACGGCTCGAAATTGAAATTACCATCTTTAATAGATTGTTCAACCGCCTTGCGAAAATTAGCGCCCGTCATTCTCCCCTCAGCATCGACAGGCACATTGATACAGTTATCCTTGCCCAAACCCATAAAAAAAGCGCCCTTCGTCCCCGCATAATGGGCGCCATCCGAAACAAAAGCGACGGGGGTTTTCTTAGTGGCGGCAATCCCGCCCCACTTGGCCTCCGGGAATTTTTTGATGTAAGCCAATTCGAAAGCTGTTTGAATAGAGGCGGAGCCTCCTGGCAAAATCATGACGTCGCCATCTTCAGGGTAACCCACGACCTTCCTCATGGCCTTGCCCAATTCTTGTTCCATGAGGGTGAAAAGTGGGTTGTCTTCATAAGTCACCATTTGACTATTCAAAGCTGATGACACGTACTCTGCTATTACTGTGTAGGGGTTCAGTCTTCAAAAAATACAGAAATTTTAAAAATGGCGCCACGTTTTTAAAAAAATTAAAAAATTACCCTTGAAATAAATGATAATTGTAGTAAGGGTGAGACAAGTGGGTTGTGTATCTCACAACTTTGTCAGCAACTTTCATGGCACCCTCAATAGTAGTTCCATTCCGATCCGACAGAGAGAACCCAAACTCCGCCCACAATTCTTTAGGGGTTCTAAAAAGCCATGGGGGTTGTCTCAAACTACCGCGCCTTTCTTCAAAATAAGTGGCGTCATTGAGTAAAAATTCAGAGAAGAGGAGCATCGTTCGATGATGGAGGGGTTTAATGGGTGCAGACACAAAATAGGGGTATGGGATTGTGTCAATTGGGGGTAGCACTGTTTTTTGGGTGCCCACCATCAAGTCTTTTGGCGCCGAAATTAATTTTTCTTCTAATAAATATTCTTCCAAATCATTCAAAGCGTCTCGATTCTCTCCCTCGTTTTCAATCTGATCCAAAAGATAGCGCAAGTCATTTATGCGAAGAGCAGAATTGCGCAAACTCATAACGAAAAATGGGACTAATGGAAAGGCGCTTGATTTCAAAATGTTGACTGAGATTGTCATAATTCCTTTACGTAACAGTTGAGCTTTGAGTTGTTGAGTGTACTGTAATAAACATTAATTAAATAATTAAATGAGGTTCAAAAGTCTTTAAATTGTCAATTATAATTGTGCGCTAACCCGCGTGGCATGAATTGCTTTTTGGGCGACAGCAATGGAGAACCCTCTCAAACATTTTGGAACGTAGTAGAAAGCAATTTGTGCGGATTCAAATTGATTTAAAATTAATTTAAACGAACTTTCCCGCGCTTTCAATTCTTCCACAGCTTGTGTCACCATTTTGAAAGTGTAGTCGACGTGTTGAGCGAGAGCGTTATGGCCCTGAAATGAATTTTTCAAAAAAATATGTTAATTTTAAATTAATTTATAAATTGGCGCTAAATTTGAATTACTTTAGTCTTCAACATGAACCACATTTTAAGGACTTCAGGTCGTCTCGAGCACTGCAGGGTAAAGTCACCAGTCTCCCATCCCGTATTGTTATACGTCTGACTCGCAGCGAATAAGAATTGAACGTCGTGGCGGAAAGCGGAGCTTACTGCCGTTGGATTCTTGGCGACCAAAACGGCGCCGCCTGACGGTGAAGAAAGGCCCTTGTCTGGACTCCATAGAAAAGAGTCAGAACTGTAAAAAATTAATTGATTTGATTGTAAATTATTATTAAATGACTGTACAATTTAAAATATTTTAAATGTGATTGAATAATTAAAACTCAACTGTTTAGAACCATCAAGGCGATATCGATGAATTTTAGAAAGAGCAGCCCCACTCGCTAGATGGCAGTCAATGTGGAGCCATAATTTATATTTTTTGGCCACAATCGCCAAACTCCTTATAGGGTCAATGGCCCCCAAGATAGAAGTACCTGAATAAACATTTGTATACAAATTTTCATATTTCAAACTAAGCCGCCACTTTAATAACACGTGACAAGTGACAAAGAAAACATACCCGCAGTGGCAATAATCATGAAGGGAGTTTGACCCGAAGACAAAGCCAATTTAATTTTCTTTTCTAAGTCCTCTACACTCATTTGACCTTTCGCGTCCGTTTCGACCCGATAACAGCCATTAATCCCAATGCCTTTGCAAATCAACTTAATAATTAATTGTACAAATTAAAATAATTAAACTAAATTACCTTCCCAAATACAGTACTTGTCATGGCTAAAAGACCCGTGTTCAGAAACAAATAAAACGGGGATGGGATGCCCGCACCCGGCAATTCCTTTTGTTTTGTACAAAGGAAACTTTTTTTGTAACGCCAACTGTATCGCATAACCATTTCCCGCTGCTGACCCCGGGGCAATGACCCCCTCTCCCTTGGATCCTGGGTAGCGGGCTAGTTTATGAACTTTAGTTTTCAATTCATGTTCCATTAACATGTACACTGGCGCCGTGTGGTAGACAAGACTGATACTACTCATTATCGTCGTCAGCCAATCCCCAATTAATCCGTAGGGATCCAATCTAATTAAAAATTATAATTAACTAAAAAAATTATTAAACTACAAATTATTTAATTACCCCGAAGCATGTTTATCAACTTTGTAAGGATGTGTGGCCTTGGGACTATATTCAATGACCTTGTGAATCAAATCCATGAGTTCACTCTCACTGACCCGATGCTCAGGCAAGGTGAGGTTAATAATACTTTTGAGTTCCTCAGGGGTCTTGAAATTAAAGGGGGACTTGATTTTTGTGGTGGGTTCATTGAAAAAAGTGGCGTTGGCAAGAATGGCGTCAAAAACGCGGCGGTATAAATTATTGTGGAGTTCCCGCACAGAAGTGGAGACATAGTACGGGTAGAAGAGGCGTCGGCTAGGAGGGAGAGGGAAGGGTAGCCCTGTTTCGTACAAATGATCCGATTCCTCGTGATCTGAGGGCTCGTCTAATTCTTCACTGTAGGCTGGTCCCACAGCGAGTAGGAATATGGGAAGAGAAATGAGCAAGTTTTTCCATTTTGAAAAAGATCCCATTTTTTCTGATTCACCTTAAATGCAAAAAATTATGGAGCCGTCTGTGTTCAGTGATGGCGGCTATTGTGGTCGTCAATGAAATGTGAAGGCAGGATATATGATGGCATTTTTTATGTCATTTTTATGAGACCATTACTAGAGACACTCGTGCGCACGAGTACTTGTACAAGTTTTAAAACCGAGTAGTATTACTACAGATGACGTAGTTAACTAAATTATGATGGAAATGCCTACATAAAATTATTTAATTTTCTCATATTAATTTTTTATGTAGATTTTTATTTAACTTTAAATAGTTTCTAGCGGTCCAAATTTTTTAAATTAAAATATTCATTTGGATTAAAGGGTTACAAAAAAATACCAAAGAATTAAAAGGTGAGGCACACAACAAATAATTTACAATAAAATTCTGTGTAAAATTATATTACTTTATAAATATTACAATGTTTAATTTAATCACAAATAAAATAAAGTATCAAAGCCAAACAATTTTAAATTTTAACGTTTTAATTTTAAAGAGTAAAGTGGAATAAAATAATACTTATGCTAATTAATTGTATGTAGGGTCGACCGGGGCTATTACGAACGGGTTTTACAGGGTTTCAACTTTGAATGATTGTACAGGCCGGAAATATAAATTTACAGTCTCCAAATTTTTTGTACATTTAAAGTAACTATTTAAGTACGATACCATGCAAAGTAAAACTCATTCTCGCCATCCGGATCATTCTAATTAATTAATTAGTCCGTCGAGTTGAAATTTGTTATAGCCCCACGAAATGGGGCTATTACGAATGCTTGCGGGGCTATTACGAACATTTTCAATTGTGACCAAATCTTCATCAACACATGTTATAACAAAAGGAATTTATAGCATAGGAAATTATGACAGAAGACTTTTATAACTATTGGATTTTATAACACAGTAATTTATAACGCCCATTTTATAACAAAAAATTTTTATAACAAAAGACTTTATAACTGTGGACATGAGACCGACTTACCAAGGTTTTCAAAAACATTTGAATAATTCAAATGTTTTTAAGTACAATTCGGAAATTTATAAGGAAATATTTAATACTTTTCAAAAACTCAAATTTGGGAAAAAATATTTCCCAAATTAAGATACCCTCGTCCACATTTTTGATTGTTCTTGGAAAAAAATTTGAATTTTTTTTAAATTGTACAAAATGGTGTACAGTACAGCAAAATAATATGTAATATGTTTATTTCTAATGGGCTTTCAATTTACACAAAATTTTGACCAACATCCACCATTTTTTATAATTAAACTACCCGAATGAGAAAATTAATTAAAAATTGGGAAACTTAACTCAACAGAATTAAAGGTGTCAGGAAATACCCACGCGCCAAAAATTATATAAATTGAAACATTTGAAGGTAAAACCTAATTAGAAATTTTCATTTTCCAAATTTATTCATTCACCTTCTCAGCTCCTCCAAGTTCACAATAAAAATTAAAAGCTTGAAAATTAAGACATTTTCCTAACGTTTAAATTGTGATTAAGAATGTTGTCTAAAAAAACGTTCAATTTTATAAAAGACTCAATTCAACGAGTAAATTTTTGGTCTTGTGGTCCCTACGCTTGGGATAAGAAAAATGGGAGAGTTCTATACGTGAATAGTAAAAAAAGAAAGTTTTTTTGGTATTTAAATATTGCCGCCTCCTGTCTCTACGAAATGTACGTCATAGCTCAAACGATTCGAATTCGAAATTTTGATCCAACTGCCACGGCACGTGATATAATTTACATGGAATATTCCTGCCTTGCCTATGCCATCCCAGTGGTACTCCATCTCAGCATTTATTTGAGACGGCGGGAATTGTGTGGTTTCATAAATCATTTCATTCAATTTTTTGAATTTTATGGCGGTAATTTCAAAATTTCCAAATATTTCTCTCCATCTTTGATCAAAATAACCTTAAGTTTTTGAAATTTATAGATCATCCAATGAATCCAAAAAGGCGGGCTAAAAATGAGAAAAATGGTTGTGAAAAATTCCAAAATTTATTTGTAAAATCTGGGACGCTCATTTGTTGTATAAATTTCATCCTAATCTTCCGTCGACCCGAACGACCTGTCCTGTTGACCTCCATCATGTCAAATCCAAAGGGTCTTGATCCCTTGAAAATTTTGCCTTTTGCCGTAATTCACAGTTACCTGTGGTGGTCAATGTGGGCCAATATGTATTTTATTGCTATTCCAATGTACGCCTACGTCTACCCAGCAGTGACCTTGACAAATGACCTTAAATATAAAAAATTGTTTGAGAGGGATGAAAGGTCAAGTTTGTATTTTAAATATTTGTATCGATGTCTTCAGGGCATTCAAATAGAAGCCAATTATGTGTATGCTGTAGCCCTCCCGGGTCACAAAGCTTTGTTTGTGTTGTTGGCTATAAGGAGTATATATGCTGCCATTAGAATGTCTGGTGGATTGGCGGTTCTTATGTCTGTGGTGGCTTTATTAGTTTTGGTTTACTTGAGAGTGACCTTCAAAGTTTTGGCACAATTTTATGAAATCTCAAGTGAAGTGCTCCATTCTTGGAGGGAAATGAAGGGGCGGGAATTTTCAAGATTTTTGAGATCTTGTGGTTCCATAAAAATGCAGATTGGGTCGCTTTATTTTGTGGATCGGGGGATGGTCTTCACTTTATTTTCTATCATTGTTGAGAATACAATCACCCTCATTCTGGCTCATTAACTTATTTTAATTGTCAATTAAATTAAAAGTCACATTGACATCCTTTTCATTTATTAAAAAAATGTGCTGATGGACAATATGAGGATACCAAAATGGTTGAAAATGTGAGAATATTTTTTAATTAATGTGGATAATTAGTTATAATAATTAATTACAATAAAAATTGTTTCAATTTATTTTAATGGGTTTTGTCAAGTCTTATGATTTATGTGGAAATAAATTTTCTTCAAAATGTACATTTTATTCATTTTCTTTCTTAACCACGGGCCCTGCTTTTGGGATCAGTCCGCGGGACATTCAAGTGAGTGTGATACAGAGGGAAAAATCACATTTCTGTGGAAAAACCTGTTCTGGGGGAATTAAACCCGAGACTCCATTTGGGCACACTAAAGCTACCGACTGAGCCAAACCTGGAGAGCGAAAATTCGTTAACATTCCCATTTTAAATGTTACACATTATCGGTCAAAACTAAAAGTCTAAAATGTAACACTAACCGTTTTTTGACATCATTTAGACTTTTTCTTTTGTACCACATTAGGAGAGTAAAATGTAGACTAAATTAAATTAACAAATGAAGATAATTATTTTGACAATAAACTAGTACCTTAAATTTAAATGTGCATTAATACCACCTCAAATGTTAATTTGGGAACTCTCACCAAAATTTCGATCATAAATAAACTCAGAGAAAGGCCACAGCCAATGAGAAGAATGTAGATAGAGGAAAGGAGGAGGGAATTTTCAAACGTTCCCTCTCTCCAAACATTATTCATTATTTTCTCCCTCCCATAAATTCGGTCCTAGAGGAACTTGGGTGTGAAAATGAGTCTACTGTCATCAAATAAGCCGACTCTCCTCCTCATCTCATCCCAAAATCTTTGGTTACCACTTTCCACAAAAGATGTCACGCCCTCCAATAAAATATCCATGTTGGGTAGTGACACTTCATAAGCCCATGGCAAGAGCCAAATATTTTGGTTTAAAATTTGGTAATTTGGATGCCCTCCATTGAGTAGAAAATTTTGGCAAAATTTTTATCATCTTGGTGCCATAGGACAGCTTCTTTACCCGCCCTCTCCTTCTCACTGCCACTCTCATTGGCCCAATGCGACAAAATCTCAGAAACGAGGTCCTCTTTCTTTTTGTTCTCTGACCACTTCAACATAGCATAAGTCCTCTCTTTGTATTGTGCACTGAATTTATAGCCCTGACTGATGAGGTCATTGATCGTGTAGTCCACCTCTTTGACCCCAGGAACAACCAAATTGCTCTGCAACTCTCCCAAGTAAAACTGGGCCAAGAAAAATCCCGCCAACATCCAAAAAGTGCAAAATCACCAGCGCCTACTTCCCTCTAGGGGAGCCAGAAGAACGAGGGGGCGAGAATATGAAGGAAAATCTATGGAAAATTTTCTTGGAGCCCAACAAAAGAGAGGAGGACAGTCGCCAAAATGGAAATAAAAAGGAAAATTCAAGAGATGGAGCTGTAGGGGCTGAGAAGGGAAGAGAGGGGGATTTACGAGTGGAGGGAGCGGGAAAAATGATGTAGTAACCGTGGTCATCATTAACCCTGACGTCATCAATATCCTTACCAAAAAAATTCATACAATCAAAACATCGTGCAAGCGCACTACTACAATATTTATATCTGTGTGCAGGCAGTTCCTGCACTATTTGAATGGAAATATTTAAATGTGATCAAATCTCCCACTCTAATTTTATATAAATATCATCAATATCAATTTTCCGTTCGATTATGTCTCGCGCTGTCCAATCTTTTACTCCATATTTTTCATGGTTGAGCATGAATAGTCCAGTCACGTACAAATCTCCGAGGTGAAGACGATGGCGCTGCTTCAAGATGATAATTTTTAAATTTTGGAGAGATCTCATCCTGTCCCATCCATTCCTCAAGTTTGCTAAATGCCCTTTGAAATCAAAATTGACAATGGTCACTGTAACAATTTTTATAATTTTCATTTCAAAATTACGAAAGTCCAGTATGACCACCAAAATGTTGACTGGGGTGAAACATGTCACGTCCCCATTAATCCAAATGCCATTTTGTTTGCGAAATAAAATGATGACATTCTGGAGAACATTTAATTGACCTCTGTTCTCGTTCATCAAGTTCATAACCATAATACTATGTATATCGTCAGAGAGGTCAAATAAAAGATAGACAGTGGAGCCATCTAGATGCCTCGTGACTTTTGTCATATTGGCCAAGTGACGTCCAGTTGAATGGGAGCAGTCCAGGTGGTTCAGGCAGGTGACGATGGGGGTCTGGAGTGAGTGGAATTGCTCCAAAATCATGTGGGGGAGGAGGACGTGGCTGTGAATGGCGATGGAAACTTTCTCCAACATTCCCGCCATTTTTGAAAAAAGAACTTTCTCCATTGCAAACATTTTTATGTCACAATGACCTTGGTTCAGGGAGAGAAAGAAGAGAAACAATAAAATGTGGAATTTGATGGGGATGCCCATTTCAAAATTATTAAATTTCAAACTATGGAGCCAAACCATAATTGCAGGATTTAGACATGGACATGAGATTTTGGCTTGTCGTTAATTTGGTGGAGCGGTACTGCGGGTGACAAGGACCAACAGTTGTACTTGCACTTTACAATTGAGTGCCTCCTTTGACCCTCAGAGGTCAAAATATTATTTAGACGTATTTTGAGTAATTCCTCAAAATACTTTGTGGCCTTTGTTCTGGTGACCTGGAGCGGGAGCCTCAAGATTGACATGTGGGGGATGGAATTATGTCAAGAAGGTTTTAGGACCTTAGTTTTCCTACTGTGTTTTCAATATGGAGACAAGCTAAAAAATAACAATATTTCAATCACTTAAAAAAATTCTATAAAAAACAAGATGGTTGAATTGACTAAATCTCCATGTAAAATTTTCCAAAATTTTTCATTCCATTTCAATCTCGTAAGTTTTCATTTAAAACTGGAAGTGTCAAAGGGGGCGAAGTCATCCAAACCTTTTTTATTTCAAGTCACTTGACATAAAAAAAAAAATATATTTTTAAAAGGAAATGAATTATTCCCACTTGATTCAAGTGGGAGTCCTTCAGAAAAATATTTCTTTGATTCATTTTATTTAATTTATGTGTCCTTTTAATTTTCTTCAGTTTATAAACCACAAACCACCCCATGAATCCAAAAACACTGGCTATAAAAATGATAAAAATGGTTGTAAAAAATTTCACATTTTTGATTAAGTTTTACTTTTGTTTGAGAGAGATAATTTAAAAAAATTTTGACAAGGGAGTATTCGGCAATGTTTCCCGTTTGCTTATCATTGAAAACATTTCCCAATCTTTCTCCACTTTTTAAGTCTTTAAATATAATTAAAGTAAAATAAATAAAAATAAAACATATTTACTGAAAACATGAGATGACCAAATATGCACAAGTTAAAAAAACTCAAAATTATGTAAACACCAACTTATTTACACTTTGTTTAATTAGACAATTAAATAAAATAATTAATTAAAGTTATGTCAAAATTATTTTCATGTTTGTAAAAGGGATGAAACAGTTTATTTTTTAAAAAAATTGTGTTTTTCAAAATGTTTCAAGTCACATTAAATTTTAAACCGTGGGGTCACAATTTATTTAATAATTTAAATGTTAAATAAATTATTTCACAAAATGTGGCACAATCGACTCGTCAAAGTGTGGGCAAATTCGATGAGAATCATTCCAACAGATAAAATGAAGCCTAAAATTAGAGCCCAAAAAATTAAATAAAGGTCAGAGCCCTCCATGGAAAGGGCCCTCACGTGACTATCCCTCTCCTCACTTTGCACCCTCACCATCTCACTCTTGACCTTGGCACTACGACCTCTCATTTTGTCCCATTGCCAGTAAATCCCAGAACTGATTAAAATTTTCATTCGATTTGGCACAATCCATTCTAGTTCATTCCACATTCTCGAAAAAAAGTAGCCAATTGTAGTACGCAAAAAATTGTCTTGACTGTCACGATTATGAGAATATTTAATTCCTTTTGGTTGTCTCTGCATAAATTCTCTAAATAATTTCCAATTTAATTCAAAATCTTCCGCCAAAACAATGACAACTGACTCCCTTCCTTTAGTCTTGTCTTTTTTCTTTTGATCGCTCAAATATTTTGGCAGGGAAGTTTGACACGGCACAAAATTAATTGAATTGTAGGAATCCTGCCAATTACTTGCAAAACTAACTGCCACTTTGCAAATTTCTTTGTCTTTACTTTGCACACAACTTTCACTAAGGTCATTCATGACCTCGGAATATTTTTTCAAAAACTCACATTCACGCACTTGTTCTCTCGTACTGAAATCGACAATGCAATTTAAAAAAAACGTTCGCTCCATAGAAGACATTGAGCGCTCCATTAAAGCGCATGACTCGGGACTTAAAGCCATGTACAAGGTCACATTTTTACCCCTGGCCGTGATGAGGTCATTCAATTTAGTCCATTTGGTGACAAATGGATAACTAACGGCGTATTCTGACTTGATGATGCTTTTGTACATGTTGCCCAAAACTAAACAGAGGAGGAGCCACAGTGCAAAAATTAATTTACATAATTTTGCCATTTTATTTTTGCATTTTATCGGCATCACCTTGTCAAGTTGGTCAAGTAAAATTCGCGTGAGCCAGAAAATTGATGAAAATAAAGTAAGAAAAAATAATTTAAATTTCCCGCCGGTTTTTAAATTGGCAAAAAGAATGGAGAGAATGAGAGAAATTGATAAAATGAAAGATCGAATTAAAACCCACAATTGTTTTGAAAATGGCGCTTTATAAATTTCAAATGAAGTTTTGACTTGTTGTACGCCATCTGACGTAATAAATTTATAAGCTTGAGAATAACCCAGCGGGTAAAAATAATGCCAGGCAGTGGGAACTAAAATTTTTTCAGTGACAAAATAATTGAAATCCCAGTTCAATTTGGAATCTTCCGATGTCTGTCTAAATACCCGCGATTTGTTCACTGGAGAAAGGAGAAAGTACGCTGTGGCTTTTCTCAAATCAAATTCTCCCGCTCTTGTGTTTTCAACAGAAGAATCTTCAACTAATTTAGTTCTATGAGTCCACGGGAAATTCTTCCCAAAGTCGAGGGCGTTGGTGTAGCACTCTTTCATTATTTTGTAGCATGACTGTGCGGCGCCAATGGCGCAATTAAAATGTCGCCAGTTGTAGTCAGCATTCAGTTCAATGTATTTACTAAAAACGTAGCCGGCATGCGCAGATGAATCCATGACGTAAAAAGGGACTTTGTCACCACCGTCGTGAATTATAGGCCAGTGGCTCATTTTTAGCGCCAATTTTGAGGGATCAAATTTAAATTTTGTAGAGGTGGGAAATGGGGGAAGAAGAACAAGAAATAATTTTGGATTGAAAATCAATGGATTTGGTGGTTGAAATTTCACTAAAGTATGGCGATAAATGGAGGGAGTAAACGGCGCCAAATTTAACTGATTTAATTGAGTAATTCCAATCAAGTTATTTATATTAATGAAACAATTTAAATACTTTAAAGTTGACATTAATTTATATTTTAAATTGAATCGAGTAAACTTGTAGGAGCCATCTTGAAGGTAAGTTTCAGTTTGGTTAAATTTTGAATTGGTTGTGAGAATTTTCACAATTAAATTAAAAGAAATTGAAGTAGAGTCAATTAATTGGGATTGGGATTTAAAGTTGATTAGATGAAGAAAACATGTTTCAAAATTTTTAAATATTGAGGGAAAACTAGTTGGAGGGAATTTTTCACTTGATTTAATTGAAATGTCAGTCGATTTAGTAGCTACTTGGGAAATTATTAAGAGAAAAAATAATAAAATGACAGAATATTTTGAAATTAATTTGAACATTTTGTCAAAATTAGTTTAACTACAATTTAGTTTGATGATGGTCTCTTTGCAAAAAAAACAATAAATTGCGATTTAAATTTGCAATATTTGACAGTAGAAGGTCGACATTGAAGGCTTTTAATTTGAAGCCACTCAATAAAATAAAAATTTATGAAAATTTTGAAGGGGAACTTGAGGACTTGAAATCACTTTAAAAAATTGCTTTTAAAATTGATTGACGTGTCAACATTAAAATATTTATTTTAATTGACATGTCCATTTAGCCACTCCATCACTCAATTTTTTTTAATGTTGAAACATGTAAAATTAATTTAAATGAATATTTAATCAATTTTATTTTCAATTAACTTTTAATGCCCATCTTAATTAAATTTAGATGGGTCAATGAATTTACAAGTAATTAGAATTAAAAAAGACCTTTTTTATGGTAAAATATTTTGGTGTACTTTTTATTTATTCCCTTTAATTTTATAAGGATAATTTATTTTTAAGTGTTAATTAAAATTATTTATTTAGTTAAATCCCACAATGGTTTCAATTGCCATTTAATGTCATTAATGAGGGTGTTAATTATGGTGCTGACTTCATCCTTCAAAATTTGAGAGGCATCCGTCATGGCATCGGCAATGGTGAATTCTGTGTCGAGGGCGATCATCTAAAACAATTCCAAAATTTAAATATAACCATCATTAACATTTTAATATTAAATTGTACCATTAAAGAAGAAATGGTGGAGAGAACAATATCTTCGGCTTCCTGATCGCTAGTGGCGGCTCCTAGGCTTTCAAGGGCGGGTCCTAAAAGTTCTGCGGCGGCGTCATAATGATCATCAACAACTTTACCAATTGCGGCTTGTAGTGCAGGCTCATCCACTAAAGCGCTTTCAATGGCACCAGCGGCATTTTCCAGTGCGCTCTAATTAATTAAATTCAAATTAAGCTTTTAATTAAACATTAAAATTTTAATTTTTAAATTTACTGACACGAATTTGACCAACAGCAACAACAGCAGCTTGCAAAAATTCAGCGGGGGTTCCCCTCTCAGCTCTATGGTGGGGACGAGGAGCCGCCAAAATGGCGGTGGCAGTTAGTGCCAAAATTGTAATCAAAATTGTACCCTTCATTTTGTTATAAATTAAATTGTCAAAATTTAATTAGGATTCAAAAGTTAATTAGCGACTGAATATAAAATTAATTGGAGTCGACAATTTAAAGTTTGTAAACTAAAGTACCTTCAAGTGGTTTGTTATTTTAATTTGGGTTGAGTGGTTAAAGTCTCTTAAAATAATTAACTAGAACAAGGTTCATTTTAAAATTTGAAGTGGAATTTAGAATTATATATTTAATTGTCACATGAGTTACAATAATTAATTAATATGCATATTTAAAAAGTCCTAAAATTAATTCTACCCATACATAGAGAGTGAAAGGAGTAGTAGATGGGTATAGTTTCTAATGCAAAATTTGCACAGGACCTTTAACATGGAGAAAGTCACGCACATGCGCCCTCGGTGAAAGCGTGGGAGAAAGTTGCGTGGCGCCCACAGGACCTTTACCATAGGTATACTCTG
>JAQIVZ010002140.1:0-23669 GCA_034700945.1 Arrhopalites spinosus
AAACATGAATTTATAGAGAAAATAAGTTAACCGCTGGTGAACTTCTAGCTTAATTTCTTTATTGTACTCAATTGGCTCTAAAATAAAATCTATTTTTGATCCTAAATCTTGTTTTTATTTAGTTTGCTGCCGAATTTATTATGTTTGCTGCCACCTTTATTATATTTGCTGCCAATTTATTTGGTGCCACTTCTATTATTTTTGGTGCCGGATTTATTAAATTTGATGCCACCTTTATTATATTTGGTGACAATTTATTTGGTGCCACTTCCATTATTTTTGGTGCCCAAAATTTATTTCCCCATATTTAAATTGGTTGCATTAAAAGTGTTGCAGAAATTAAAAATTTGTTGGGAGTTATTGTGAGAGATGAAGAAAAGGGAAAGATTTGGGGATGGGGATGCGGGTTGGGGAGGTTTCGGTGTCGTGTTTTTTGGCCCGGAAGTCAACTCCACTAAAAATAACTCCCCCCCCCCTCCTCCTCCCTCGCCTCACGTGATTTGGAGTGTGGCTGGGAGACGACAAATATTCAAAAATCTTTTTCTCCTTCTCTTTTGGATTGTAAATCTGGAGTATTCGAAGATTGTAATTAAATTTAATTGTAGTTTAATTGTGGCTTAATTCTCCATTTAATTTGTCTACACAAAACGAGTCGTTTTAACTGTTGGACTAATTAAAATTTCTTGTCATTTTCTGTTAAATTCTTCCTCTCTCTCTCTTGTCCATGTTGTCTCTCATTAACTTTTTCTTTGTACAATTAAAGTTAAATCTCATTTTTAACCAGAGTTTAAATCAATTGTAAATTATTTGTAATTTAATTGGAACTGTAATTTAATTGATTATGTGAATAATTTGTAGACTTTAAATTAATTTTTTCTTGTATTCATGTAATTCATGTTGCATGCCGTCTTAAATTAAATTTTTTGTAATTTTAATTAAATGAAAATGTTAGTAATAATTAAGTAATCAACTTGTAAACTTTAATGGAGGAATCAAAATTAACTTTCATTCGATTATTCTTGTGCACATTGACAAAATTATTTTTCGGTTTAATACTTTTTTGACACATTTTAATTGTAAACACAATTAACTCAAAAACTGTCTATTCTGTTTCTGTTTAATTTCTGTCCAGTTTCTGTAAATTGCGTAATTTGATTGTGATTAAATGGAGTAGTTACATAATTCTATTTTGGGTACAGCATGAGCACCAATTAAAATTTTTCTTTCTTATTTTTTCTTCAAAATTTCATTTATTTTCAAACACTTCAAAATTTCATAATTTTCTAGCTGTGACTTTTCACCCACCAAAATTTTTAGAAATGGTAACGCAAATTTTTATTTATTTTGGACCACTATGAACTAAGTAGCAATTAAATTTAATTAATTAAATCGGTTCAATGATTTGACGCGGAGTTTTGAAATTGAAGGCGAATTGTGGGGCGTGTGGGGGAGGGGGAGGCGAAATTTCATTGAAAAAATGTTCGGGATGTTTTTCGATGGCCTACTGCTCCCCAAAGTGTCAAAGGGCCCACTGGAGAGTCCACAAGGACGAGTGCACCCCATTTAAAGTGACCCATGACCCCGTTCTGGGGAAACAATGGGTCGCCACCCGGGACTTGCAACCGGGGACCCTTCTCCTGGAGGAGAGGCCCTTGATCCACGTGCCCCATTGGTGGGGCCGGAAATGGATTTGCTTGACCTGTGGCCTCCACATGAAAAGTCCCAAATTGTGCTCCATCTGTCGATGGCCCATTTGTTCCCTCGACTGTCAGAAGGTGACATTTCGAGAATATTTGACCTCCATTAAAATTAAATTCTCAAAATTTCAATTTTTGTAGAATCCGACGCACGCGGAGAACGAATGCGCGATCTTCACCAATAAAAATTTAGTATACGTTCAAGCCCTCGAAAAACTTTCTTCGTTTGGCAAGACCCAGAGCAAAAAATTCAAAATGGAGACGTCCGACTGGATGGCGGGAGTGCTCAAAATTTTGAGGGGATTGAGACTCAAGGGGAGGGACCCCCAAAATTATCAAAAATTAATGACTGATTCGTACATTGCCGCCTACGATCAATTTTCAGATTGCCGCGCCCTCCAGGAGCATCAAAATTTAGCAAGATTTTTCACGCATCTCATAAATTTGGACGAATTGGGAGTGGGGGTGGAGGAGGGGGAAATTTTGAAATTTATTCAAGTCGTCACCTCCAACAATTTTGAGTCGAGTTCTCCCGATGAAGAGCAGACGCGGTAAAAATTTAGATTCAAATTAAATATACATGTACGTGGATAAGTTTGGGTTAATTGCGGGAATATTTGAAATGTTTTGTTTAAATTCAAGGGCCCCGCTTCACGGTCCCTATCGACTTTGTGCCCGAATGAATCACAGCTGCGCCCCGAATTGTCATCGAATTTTCATTCCCTTCCCCTCCCTCACCGTCAAAATGCGGACGGCGACTTCAGTCCGGAAGGGGGAGCCCCTGACGATAAATTATTTGCACAATGAATTTGAACTGCTCAGTCGGCGGGAACGAAACGCGGAAATTTATGCCGCGTGGTCCTTCGTCTGCCAGTGCTTGCGATGCAGGGACCCCCAAGAATTGGGCACTTTAATGGACGGCGTGGTGTGCCCCAAATGTCCCAAGGGTCAAAGTTCAGTGGGTTATTTGCTACCCACCAGCCCCTTAAATTTCAAGGAGGACGCCCAATGGGAATGCGACGCCTGTGGGGCCTTCCAAAGTTACAAGGAAATTTCCCAACTGACTGATGAATTGGCACGAGATTTGAAAACTGCCAATGTTTTGGAGGCCGAAAATATTCAAAATGGCGGTCGATTTTTGGACGATTTTATTCAAAAGACCCGCGGGGTTTTGGTCCATCCGAATCATTTCATTGTCCAACGGGCTCTGCGGGATTTTTGTCAATTGTGGAGTCTCCACTTTGATTTTCCAATGACCCGCCAATATTTCGACAGGGCCAAGGGGCGGAGCGAGTCGTTGTTGGAAATTCAAAATATTTTGACCCCGGGGATTTCTTTTATGCGAGGTCAGTTCTCAGTTCAAATTTTGGTTTGAAATTTTGAAAAGTTGGAATAATTTTTGGCATTTTGTGTAGCTTCGACGTTGTTCAAAATGTGCGCGCTGGTGATGGAGGCGATGCGGGAAATTTCTGGAAAATTTACGCACGACGAACTTGAGACGTTGATGAAGTGGACACTTTCTCGCCAGGCGGAGGCCGCCATGTTTTTTGGCTATGACCGCCAACTCTTCAAACCGAATGAAATTTTTTCTGAACAACTCGACGAATTCCGCCTCGTGGCCGAGGCAATTTTACAAAATTTGGCAAAATTTAAAAAAAGTTTGTGACTTGATTGTAATTAATTGCACATTTAAATTAATTGGTCGAATGGCAGCCCACCATTTCGGTCCGCTGATTTGCGATTTCCAATTGAAAAATAAAAATGGCAAACGTCATCATGACCCCCAACACCTGAATTGGAAATTCCAATTTGGAATTAACAAATTGTTAATTATTTGCAATACTTAATTTGTTAATTGACTTGTTAATTGTCTCACATTAATGAGCATGCCATGGTCGACAGTGTACAAATTATTGGCGGTTAAATTCCATTTAAATTTTTGCATCCATTTGGCCACACAAATCAACTCCATTCTTTGTCTCTGTTAATTACAATTAAAATTTTGAAATTGCTATCGATTTTATCATTTTGAATTCCTCACCATTTGGTCGTTAAAGTTAATTGATTTGGCGCCAGGTTCAAATAAATTGATGGAAATGTCTTCCAATTCACTTTCAGTCATCGCGATGTTCATCCTCCGCCGCATGTCAATGACCTTGAGAACCCGAGAACAATTAAAGTAATTGCAATTAAATTAAAAGTTAATTAACTGTACCTGATGACTCATGAAATTGCCCAAATTGGCAATTAAAATTAAATACATTAACCCCCCCAGAGCTCCCAAATAATTCGCAACTTGATTCAATTTCAAAAAAATTGCTTGGACAAAAGTCGCTAAACTGATTCCTGCCTGGAGGACCAAAATATTTAAATGAAATCCCGCCACTTGCTCGTAAATCCCGAAACATTTTTGAACCATTTTCAAATTTTTCAGCAAACTTTTACAACAAACTCTGCCACCCCGTTCGTCTTTGACCCCAATTTGACCCTTCATCTTTCTACTCGTGGCAGATTTTTGAGTGATCCGATTTCCGGTCAAATAAAATTCCACGAGATGCCCCAAAGCTTCAAAATTCCTCATCAAATGGACGCCAGCGAGGACGATGAATGTAGGAACGAGGATTAAGGTCAAGTTGAGAAGGAGGTCAAGATAAAGGGTCAGTTCCTTGAGAATCTTTTTGTTGTCGTCCTGCGGCAAAATAAAACAATTCGTGAAGTTGAAGGTCATGACTTGAGGGTCCTCGAAATAAAGTCGGAGCGAGACACTCCAGAAGGCGGCAAAAGCCATAGAAATGGAGAGAACCAACCACGTGAGCAGAAATTTGTCGTTAAATCTTGGAGGCGGGATTTTGTTTGAAAATTGAATATCGACCCACTCTGAGACTGATTGGAGGGTTCTGAAAAAGCGGATCCATTGGGTGGAGTAAACAAAACCCGCGAAGCGCATGAGGGTTTCAAAAATTGGGCCGCCGACGCTCATGAGAACCGCCAAAGTTTTGTAGGTCACGCTCTGGCGATCGAAGGAACTTTGAACCCAACCCCCCGAACATTGCCAACCATCCAAAAACAACGCCCCGTTCCCCGCCCACCCCAAAATGAACACGAAAGTTGTCAACCGCCAAAATCTAAAATTAAATTTGGGCGACTGCATGAATGGACTTCCGGTGGGGAAAAGCCCGCAGAGCCACGTGAGCAAGATTGTCACTTTGAGACATTTTTTCAACATTTTTGGAAATGGACAAATTCAAATTTTGAGCCAAGAAAGTCGCGGCTTTTAACCTTACCTGTTTATTTGCGGAACTTTTTTGGGTGTGGAGCAATTTTACTCATAAATTAATTTGATGAAAGTTTTTGCAAATAAAAAATATTTAAATTGACGAGTAAATTGTCAACATTTTCAGTTCCATTAACTTTTTTCTATACGCTTCAAGTATTTGGCGAGAAAATTTGTCCAAAATTATGAAAAGAATTTCAATTTATTGCCAGTTTAACACAAAAAGTTGTTTGAATTTTGAAATTTTAATTATTCAATTAAATTGAATTCAAGAATATAATCAAGTGGCGTCAAATTAATTATAATGCCAATAAACGTGACCCAAGGGGTCATTTGAAAATAATTGTTGAAATGAAGGCCATTTAGTTCATGTAATGGTCGATGACTGCCCTCGTCTTGTTTGACTGAATGACCTCCGTGACTCTCTCCTGCACGTGATCCGGAATGTCCGTGCAGAGCTTGAAAAAAAAGATTAATTGCAATTAAATTGGTTAATTATATTTAAAATGAAATGAATTTGGAAAATATTTTGGGGTCACTTTGAGGGCATCGGAGGCGAGGTGCATGAAAGTGTTGACGACGCACTTGAAAAATGGCTTGTACGACCCGCACCCTTCCTCCTCCCCGTCCATCATCTCCACTTTAATTACAAAATCCCAATTTAATCTCAATTAACTTTAATCCACTTTCCACAAAATGAGAAAAGTGACTGACCGTAACCCTGGCACGTGTTCCAAATTGTGGTCGCGTGTTTTTGAAATCGCCGCGGGACTTCTTCCTCCAAAAATCGCCAAAAGAAACTTTCGTCAAAGGAGCCATTCCCATGGAGCTGCAATTAATTCCAATTAATTTAAATCACGTGACTCCAATTAAATTAAATTTAAATGATCTCACAAATCCAATTTTAGACCCGATGCACTTGACCAGGCACTGAAAACACAATTAAAATAATTAATCAATTTTAATTTAATTGGAGATTAAAAATAGAAAGCAATTTACTGGGAGATTGTGCTTCAGTTTCATTCGTAAATCCCGCCGCATCAATTGAAGTTCCCGCGTACACGTCAAGAAGGCGGGGACGACTTTTTTGGTCATTCGAGAGCCAAATTGCATGCAACTCAACTCCCCATTCGTCTCGTACTTCCGGTCACTCTCAAACTACGCGCCACAAAATTCATTCAATTATTTTAATTACAAATTAATTAATTTTAAAAATGGTTGAAAAGTTGACCTTGAGGTCATGCTCGAAGGTGGCATCGATAGCATTTTGAATGGAGTCATGTGACACTTCCCCAATTGGAATTCCTGCCACGACCTGTTTTTCTTGAATCAAATTCCCCGCGGGAGTTTTATCCGCCGATGCCTTCGCCTGAGAAAAGTTAATTATTTTGGAATAATTAATTGACAATTTATTTAATTTTGGTATAAAAATTTTAGTTTACAATGGCCACAGAAATGAGACCGCAAAGGACCCACAAAAACAAATTTGGTTGCATTTCCAATTAATAATTTAGAAATTTTAATGTCAATTAAAATAGCCAGAAATATTTAAACACAATTAAAGTAGAGTCAGTTTCAGTTGAAATTGAACAACCAACTGAAGTTTTTTGAAAAATCATTTAAAATTTTGACTCAATTTTTTTGTTTATGTTTCAATTTAAAACAAAAGTCAGTTAAAAATATTTAAACTTGTTTCCGGTTTCCGTGCTCAAGTCAATTAAATTTTAATTATTCGTCACATTTTGAATTGGCACTCTGCCTCTGGACAAAAGGGCAAGGGGAAGGTCAACAAAGACAATTAAAAATGAAGGTCACGTGACGTCATGACGGTCAGAAACTTTATTGAGAAATAAATTGAAGCACTTTTAACACTGAAATTAATTGCAATTAAATTATTCTCTACAAATTTCACTTTTCATTCACCAACTTTTGGGGTGGTTCATTCATACGGAATTTGGGATTGGACGTCGAGGAAGGCGGCGGGAGTTTTCAAAAATAATTCTCTGTAGTGTGGATTCTGTATCAAAATGCATTGTGATTTTGCATTCCCTTGGTTCTATTGGTAGTTGAATATAATTCCCCACATGAATTACAAGCAGCAAAAACTTGTTCATTTTCGTTGTGACAAACTACTATGAACTTAGTCCACAAATATGATCTAAGCGTTTTCGTAACTTATTTTATTTGATCGGGACTTTCCTTCATTAGTATTTGAAGTTGGGCTTTTTTTGCTTTAAAACTATCCTCCATTTTAAAGTTTGAATGGATTTGCTAAGACTAAACAATAAGAGTAATGGGGTGAAGAGAATACAGTAAAGGACTGATCCAATTGTAAAACGTATTTTGTCATTTGTTTCATACGACAGTCTAAAGTATATAATGTACTTTAGACTTATATACTTGTACAATGTACAAGTAAAATTAATATTCTCCTTAAAAAACTTTTGTACAAGAAATACGTATAAAATGTATCAACACAAAATATAGTGGGGATTGTACGCCTTTCCATGAATTAGAAAGGCAGCATACTTAAGCTCCAACTCTAAACCCCTTCCTTTGTTTGTTTTGTCGTCAAGAGTCAAAAATATAAAACTGACTAGGTACTCCAGAACCAAATAGTAGTATTAAAATATAAATAGTAAATATTTTTATGAGTAGAGTTTTAAAAGTACTCGACCCAACGCAAACAATCTTAACCCGACACACCCAGACCCGGGTTTGGGTCGGGTGGGTCGATTTGGGTGGGTCAAATGGGTCTAAGCCGTCAGCCCTAAATTTATAAGCAGTTTCTTTAGTGTGGACATGTTTCAAATGAGAATTCAAGAGCCCCCTTCGAGCTCCTTGATAGGGACAAAGTTTGAATTTGTACGGTTTCTTCCCCGTGTGGGTCCTTAAATGTTCCTTCAAGCGGCGGGCGGTGTTGCAAATGTAAGGGCAGGCATGGGGTCGCTCACCCCTGTGTCCTTTCAAATGTCTCTCAAGTTCCGTTTTGGTTTTATAGGGGCAGAGATGGCAGCTGAAGGGTTTTTTCGTTGAATGAATATTCTGCATGTGCTGACGAATGTTTTCACGAAAATTAGCCCCGTAAGGGCAAAGGGAACATGAAAATGATTTTAAATTCTCATGAGTCTTCAAATGCCTCTATAAAAATGATTTCCTGCCAAATGCTTTGGTACAAAATATGGCACTTGCCTTTTTCTTCGCTAGAGTGTACAATTTTATGATTGTAAACCGCTGAGGTGGTTTTGCCAGAGTAGGGGCAGTTGGGGTGGGGACATTTGTAGGACCTCTCCTGCGTGTGGCTTCTTATGTGACTGGAGAAAAACCATTTTCCGTTCGTTTGGTACGAACACAGGGGGCAGTTTAATTGGTCTTGTCCCTCTGGTGGAATTTTTCTTGATTTCTTTCTTTTCATTTTCCGCCTATATTTGTTAAAAATTTTAATTCAAAAAATTCTTTAACGAACGACTTTGTTTGAGATTAAATATGAAAATGAGAACACTCAAATCCCTCAAAATTAATTTTAGTCCTCTCTTGAGCATGCAAGTATGGAGGAGACTCAAATAAAAAAAATTTTAAGTTTTTGTCAAATTGACAAGGTCTGTTTTTATGGGGAGAGTCATAAAGGTTAAAAGTCGTAAAAGTTAAAATTCCAAGGACCCTTTTGTAGCACAATTTGTGCCGAAAAAGGAAACGTCCCCTTGGAAGTTAAAGTGAGGGGCCCTTTGGGGGCCCTTTTATATTTTGGGACACGCAGACGGCACGCAGGTAGAAACTTGAATAGCAGAAAATCCACAAAAAAGTGAAATAAAGTAGAGAGAATGTTCTTTTCCTTGGATCATAAAAATGAAAAAAAAATTCAATTTTTTCTTGAAGCCCTTCAATAATTTTAAGTACCCAAGACAGAGTCCCTTAAGGGCCCGAGTTAAGCATTATTGTAAAACCTTTGAAAAATACAAAATATAATCAATTTCAAGCTCTTTTCCATTTAAAGAATTGGGCTCTAAACTGAGACGAAAATAAAACACAAACTTGCTCTTCATTTTTTGACCCATTGCAATCTACAAGCAGTTAAACGAGAACGACTCCAGGAATTTTTCTGTTATAAAATAATTAATTGACAGTTTAATTAACTATAAAAGTAAATTTTGTTTCTTTCAAATCTTTTTTTTCTTCACTTTTCACTTTGTTCGTCATATGATTTTTTTATAAAAATGTGGAGAGAACAGCTAAAAATATAAAAAACAACAAAAATTCTTTAATTTAATTGTACCTTTTTTCATGTATTTAAAATGTACAATATATTTTTAAAAAAATTTCGTAAAATTTAAAATGAAAGTAATGTCTCTAGACTAGAGGAGCCATTTGAATTTATCGTGGCTCAAAAACGTCCAAAATAAAACTCGGAACCTTTTTTTATGTATTGTTATTTATTTTTCAAAATCATAAAAGGAAATTGCACACAACCCATTAATCACCTTCTCTCCTCTCATAGAATAAAATCACGTGATTTTTAATCTTCAATTAAATTACTGTCTGAAATCTACACTTAAATAATTTTAATGCGCCCAATGGATGGCATGATCAATTTAAATGACGCCATTCATGGACATTTGAAAGAGACCATGGTGGGGGCCTCGCATAAGACATGGAAGGAGGATGAGGTCAACAAATGGTTTTAAATTTGATGACGTCATTCATATTTCATGTAAAGTTAAATGAAGGAATTGTTTCATGAGTCATAAAATTAAAACAAAGAGAAATTAATTCAAATCCCCATGGCCGTTTCTTTCTACTCTTGTAATTTTTCTTGGACGTACACGTTAACAAAAATTAAAAATTAATTGAGGCAGTAAATGGAATTAAATTAATTAATTTTGAGCGCCATTTTGAGTCTAATTTTTTTATTAGACAATGGCGTCGAGTCATTGCCGCCTCCTGATGAAGATTCAGACTCAGATTTTTTCCCCAGTTTGGACCCGCGAAAGCCTCGTATTCAAACTGTCAGTGCAAACTTGAGACAATTGACTATGGAAAAGCATGTGTTGTCAAGCGGTGTCCTGGAGGATGTGAGTTGATTTTGGCGATTACTTCTAATTTTTAAAAACTTTCATTTGCCATTTCCCGCCGTCTTGGTATTGTTTTTATTGACCGAACAATTTACAAGTTGTAGAATGTACAAGTCAAATAATTCAAAGGGCACCAGCACCGGTCAATTATTAGTTTAACTAGAATTGGAGGCCATTTTAAAAGAGCGGGAATAATAAAACTTGATTTGTTTGTCCAATTGAATTGAGTTGAGTTGAGTCCAGCATGTTGTCAACTGCAGAATGATCAATGTTACAAAGTTTGTGACAACCTCGTGCCCTCAACACAGGATGACAATTAAACATGGCGGAGCATCACGTGGGACCATAATTTGACAGAAGGTTTTAACTCGGAGGATTAATTTTTACTTAATTAATTTAATTACTGTTAAATATTTTTTTAGACTAGGTTGATACTTAAAATTGTATTATAAATTAACAAAAAAATTCTTTTTGTAGGGTCGAGAGGGGCTGTTGTAGCAGCGGGGCTATTGCAGCAGGTTCATTTTTGAAGGCTTTCATTTGCAGTTTTTGCTCGGATTTTTTTATAATACGCTTCTATACATGCCCCTTCATCATGTGACAAATTATGGTCCTCCTATCTTTTATATTGTCCATGCTATGACGTCATTTATTGGGTCTCTTCAAAAAGCCCCTGTCAGAGTTTCGTAGTCGCCGTGCAAAGGATAGCAGACAGCCCCCAAGATTAAATTTTGATAAAATATTTTGCATGCATATGTGATGCTGAGGGGTCCAGTGACTCTCCTCGCTCATAAAATATTTCGGATGTCACGTCAGTGTCCCGGAAATTGGCTCCTGCAATAGCCCCTCATTTTTTTCCCCTGTGGGGCTATTGCAGTAGAATATTAATATGGCTTACAACACTTAACTTTGGAACAAAAATTCTAACACGTATCACCAAATCACTCCTTGACCTCCATGTCACAGTTTGTGTTCGACAGATGATGTCATTTTCACTTCCGGTACCCTCAAAATGACCTGTTTCAGTCACAATCTACCCTAAAGCCCCAGTCAACGCTAAAACTATAAAAACCATAGGATTTACGTACAATACTTCTTTGAATTTTTTTGAAATCGTGCATTTTGTGACCTCTGACTTGGGTCAAAGTTGTTGGTGACCTTTAGAGGGCACCTTGATAAATGTTTTTACCTCGAATTAATATTGACCCCTATATTCTTGATGTCACATGTTAAATTTTTCAAATTTGGGGGTCAACAGGGGTCAGACCTACAATCCATTGATCACAATGACCTCTAGAGGTCAAGTTATAAAGGTGATTTGTTTTTACCTCGCCAAAGTGGAGAGAAAACGTCGATATTCATAATCTTACTGAGTTTCATGGAAATTGGCGGGAAAACGTGGTCTGGAGCCACAATGACCTCGTTCCACTTGAGTTTCAATGGATCAAGTCATGTGAGGGTCACTCCTGTACGCTTAGTTTTATTTTTATTTGGGTAGTTTATTGTTTTTAAGGCCTGCTGCAATAGCCCCATTATGAGGGGCTATTGCAGCAACCGACTTGATTTCGTAATCTTTGCACTGCAACTGATCACTAATCAAAATTTTGTTTCTATTTATGGGAACTTGTTCTTAACTTGCCCCACAACAAGTTCACAAAAAATTCGGGCTTGATAGTGCAATGATTTTCCATACAGAAGGGTTTGAAAGTCAAACCATGTAAAAACCTGCTGCAATAGCCCCCCTCGACCCTACATGACTTGGAAATAATTAAAATAATTGTCAATCAAACATTACAAATAAATAGTCAGGGGGTGTCATTTAATTCTTGAAAAAAATTAAAGTAATTTATTGAAAAGGACTTCCTTACGGGCGGAAGACTTCCTTTAAGTCCCACCAAAAAAAGTTGCAGTTTAAAATGATGTCTGGTGGGTGAACACGACTGATAATTTTACTTTCCAAAATTTTGAAATATGGCTCAAAATTACATACAATTTCTAAACAAAAAATTTTCCCTAATTATTAATTAATTAAAGTTAGTGGAGTACGACATTAAAATTTACGCAAAATGGTTTTTCCAAACTCGCAGAAATTCAAAACAAAGTTGTATTTAGACAGTGACGTCGACATAAATTATTTACATAAATTGGAATTAAATTTTTCAGTCACGTGTTCATCTTGACTGTTTTACAGTGCACTAAATTATTTGCACTTAAAATAAATTTAATGAAGATTAAATTTAGGGTTTGCAAAATTTATAATAATGGTGGGATGACATTGTTGTTTTTGTAAAATCCGGCTGGGAAAGACTATGGGTCATCCATCATGTGCGGTCAATTGGTACAATTGAGTCACCTGTCAAAGTGAAGTAGAATGTGATAAGGCATGTCAATCTTCCTTTGTTATCTTTTTGGCTTGGAGTGGAGAGTCCTCGTAAAGTTGGTTAGTAAATTACAAAGAATTATTTCGTCAACAAAATTTATTTATACAACTCAATATATGTGACATTCCTCATCAAAAGGTGTCAATAGCCATTGTAATATCAATTTTTATCTGGAATATTCTTCATTTAGTTAACATACTTCTTAATAAATTACACTGGGCCATAAAGAAATATTTTTGGCCCGGTGTACATTAATGTAAAGTAACCACACTGGCCCTGAATTTCATGTTTCAGATGGGCCATATTTCGAGTACACACGGTAGTTGTTATTTTAACCCATAAGAAGACCTTTGTTCAATTTTCTCCTTGAAAATTCTCAAAAAAAATTCTTAAAAAAGACAACCTTGAAGATGAAGAACACAAAAAAATGGCCTCAAGATCACCAAATTGGGCTCCAAGAAAAGCTGGGACAAAACTCAAGCAAAAATAATTTTGCTCATTTATCTTCCTTTGGTTAGGCCCTAAAGCCCAAATTTTTGTATGGACACAATATTCCAGTCGATTTCATAAAAAGTTGTGAATTTTAATTTAATATTTTTCATTTTACGTAATTTAAAATTGAGGTAACGGACTTTAACATAAAATTTTAAAATCTTTTTGACAAAGACGGCTGCATATATTTTTATTAATACCCAAAATTAAATGGGCTACTTGACCAAATGCAAATGAATTAAAAAAATGAAATGGTGTCATCAATTATTAAAAAAAATAATCTCAAGTGTTTACTCCCCAATTTAATTAATTGAACAAAGATTAAACTAAAAACATTATTTTAATCAATCCATCAATATTTAATTGACATTTTAAATTATCCCTCATATGTGCTCTATCTTATATTCCTTCTAACTATTTTTAATATTAAAAAAAAGTGGAGATTTGTATAAAAAGTCTTTCAAGTGGTCTTCCTAATTTTAATTGTGATTCTTCTTTTGTCAACTAAACTGTGGGATATTGTAAGTCAATATTTAATTATAATTAAAAATTAATTTTAAAAGTTAATTACTAGTCAGACAATAAAATTGGCTTGGAATTGTTTCATGTAAAAATATTCCCCTAAAGCGGATTTTTGTTCCAAGCCCAAAGTTAATTAAATAATTAATTAATTTAAATATTTAATTATATTTTTAAGGTCACAATCATGAAGGCCATTATTTTGTGTGTCCTTGTCTGCCTCTCACTCGCTGAGAGTCGGAACATCGAATTTACCAACAGATGCGGATATGACCTCTGGTAACTTGACCTTTATTTAAAACCTCAGAAAATGTTTATTCGAAGGTCAAAGGTCAAAAGAATTTTAAAATAACAATTGACAAAATTTATAGGGTCTCTCCCTTGACCAATGCTCAAGGCCCCATGCTCCCTGGTGGCATTCAACGACTTGGCAATGGCGGTTCCTACTCTTATCAAATTCCCGATGCTGGTAAATTAAATTTTAATTAAAATTAATGGCTTTTAATTTGGATTAAATTATAATATGTTAATTAATTTAAGGTTGGGGTGGTCGATTCTGGCCCAAGAGTGGATGTGATGGCAGTGGCCAAAATTGTGAAGTTGGTCAATCCATTGCTCCCTGTCTTCCTACTGGTACGTTTTAAAATGTCAATTAAAATTTAATTACATTATAATAATAATAATAATTTAATTAAAATTATTTTTTGATTATTTTTAGGTTGCGATCCACCAGCAGAAACAAAAGTTGAATTTTTTTTCCCTCCTCTTAACCAACCTGGTGATGTTTGGTATGATGTGAGTGGCAATTTAATTAATTTTAAAATTTAATCCCAATTAAAATTAAATAAATTAATTTTCCTATTTAATTTTAAGGTCTCCCTTGTCGATGGTTACTCTCTTGCTGCTGAAATCGTTCCAAGTGTCCAAGTAAGAAAAAAAAATTAATTTAATTGAACATTTTAATTAATTAAATTGTGTAAATTAATAGCAAGGCTCATGTGTCACCACTCGTTGCGCCGTGTCTCTGGGCGCATGCCCCACAGGCGAGAATGACGTTGGAGATTTGAGGGTCATCAAAAATGGCCGCACTGTTCAGTGTCTCTCCCCATGCAAAAAATGGAACTACCCCCCACCCTTCGGACTTGGTACGAAATTCAAATTTATTTTCTGTTCTCTTGAATAAAATTCAAAATTTTGAAATGTTTCGTCTATTTTTTGAAAATGTATTAGGACGCCCTGAGAATGAAGCCCCAGGAGTGAACTATTGTTGCCCCACACCCCCAATTGACCCGATTCCCTGCAGACAAGGCATTGTCGTTAATACTCAATACGTTCATCTCATTCACCGGGATTGCCCAACGGTAATTAAATAATTTACAATTTTTAATTTAAATATATTTAATTTAAAAAACAAATTAAAAATTATTTTGTAGGCCTACTCTTACGCCTATGACGATGAGGCTGGACTCCATAACTGTCCCAATAATGTCAACTTCCGTGTTACTTTCTGTCCTTAATTTATTTAATATTTTAAAAAATTTAAATTAATATGCAAAATAAAATGAATTTCAAAATTCCCGCCATTTAAATTGTGTCAAAATTATTCATCATCCTTCATAAAAAAATGTACAATCTTGTAAATTACAATTAGAAAAAAGTTTTTTAATTGTGGAAAGATTCGGCAATGTTTCCAATGATAAAGGAACGGGAAACATTGCCCAATCTTTCCTTCCAAAAAAAAACAATTAAATTACTGAAAAAATTGCTCCAAATTCCAAATTAATTTTTGATGCTTGTTCGTATTTTAATTTAAATTTTGTGGGCGCGTTCATGAATTAAATTTAAACATTGATAGAAAAAAGAGGTTATTAAAGATAAATGAGGCTGTGGCAAATTGAACATCTTTAAAATAATTATTCTTTTTTCCTTTTCTATTTTGATTTTTCTTTACTTTCCTCGCTCTTGGAGAAAGACTCTGAAGATTCTCTTCGGTGCTGGAATTCAAAATCTTCACTGTTTAATTTAACCTTTGACCTTTCTAATTTTATTTAAAAAATTATACCTTCTTGGATGACTTGCTCTTTTTTTTCTTAGACTTGCTCTTCTTCTTCTTTGATTTTTTGGCAGAGCGGGCACTTCGTTCTACGTCTTCTGTCTCAAGCGGGAAAGGATCAATACCTGAAATTTGAGCCAAAAAAATATAAAAGTAAACAAAATGTACAAATATTGACTCCATTGGGTCATTCAGGTCAATTGTCACTTGTCAGTTGTGAAAAAGAAATTGAGGTCATAAAAAATGGGATTAGTAGGGACATGTAGTGAACTCCATTAGTTGTGTGATAAAATAGAAAATGGCGCGAAAAGTACCTTCATTGGCAAAGATGGCAGCATCGGCTTCTCTTTTTTCAATGGCATTGTCATTGGCCTCAGGAGCAGAATTTTCTTTGCTGTCATCCGTGTATGGTGGCTCTACTTCCGGAAGTCCTTCATCAGCAACAAGTTAAGGCCCAACTTCTGCAGCCACAGCTTCCGGCTCATCCTCACCGTGGCACGAAGCTAATTAAGTCAAAATAATTAAATAATGGCTGGATTTTAAATAAATTCTAGTTTCAGTATTTTTTTATTTACCCACAAAAAGGGCAAGGGTCAGTAAAATGACGAACTTCATTTTTTTAAACTGACTTACATTAAATAAATGGCATGTAAAAAATTAAGTAATGCCATTTCACGGAAGTATTAATTGATGAGAATAATTCCCATTGAAATTTGGAATTGATTTTAAAGTACAATTAAAATAAACACGGAAATTAATTGTCCTTAATTTCATTCAATTAAAAAATATAATGTACAAAGAGACATTTCCATAAAAGTCATGTTGGAATGTAAAATTAAGTATTTAAATATTTAAATTTTCTGGGCATTTTAAATGGCGCCTAAATAATGTTTGCAAGGTCAAGGTCCTTACATTATGCTTGAACCAATTAATAATTGTATTTTGTTAAATGATATGTAAATTGCAAATTAAATATTTTCATTTAAGTTCTTTTTGTTCTGTCCTATAAATAAAATGAGAGACCACCTGTGTCAATAAAATAAATCATTTCATTTAAAAATAATTCTATTTTGAAATTATTTCCATTTATTTAATACAGTTAGGGAAAATTTTAATTTGAATCGTATTTAAAATTTAATTAAACATGGACTCTGTCCAAATTAATTTGTCCAAGCCACATGAATTTACCAATGGTCTCAGTGAAAGCCCGCGTAAAAGTAAATTAATTTTTTGTGAAATAATTTAATTAGTTTGAAATTAAATAATAATCAAGTAATGTGTAGCTTTTACAAAATAATTGTAAATTAAAATTTAAAGGTTCGGCGGGAAATGGATTATGTTTAAAACAAGCAAAACGAAGATTATCACGTGACATCACAGCTACCACAAAAGAAATTAGAGGTCATCCAGACGGAGAGGGAGACACTTTTAGTAAAATTGATGAAATTGAGCGGAAACTCGAAATTTTGAATTTTATCAAAGACCTCGAAGCCACGCCCCTCCCTCCTCAAGATGACGAACAATCAAAATCATATCATGGCCAAGAAGGAGGAGTCAAAGCAAGGAAAAAATCTGTTTTTGACATTTTTAAATCTAAAAAATAATTATTTGTCCCTCATCATCATTACAATTTATTACTAATTAAATGGGTATTTTAAAGTTAATTATTATTGTACCTTATTAATTTACAACCTGTCAATATACATAATTACATGACCAACTAATTTTGACAATAAATAAAAATTATAATTAACATGAACATTAGATTAAATCTTTCGGGTTAAAAGTCTGTAAGCTAAGCAATTAAAAAATGAATTGCAAAAATGTGCTCATATGACGCATTAAAAATTTAAATTTTTTTTACAAAAATTTTCATTAATTTCATGATTCAACTTTATCAAACTACTTGACTTTATTTGGTTTGCAAATTGAGATAAAAAAAATTTGGCCATTAAAATGTCAAGTTGAGACGCCTCTAAACACATTTTTGTTGACTTTATCAACTCCCAACAAATGTTAATTTTCCCATGAGTTAACTTTTCCATTTCATCCACCTAAAATAATTATTTTAATTTAATTATACTTTAAATATTACGGGACAGCATCATGCAATTAATTCAAATCATTCTTATTCCTTCATTCTAAAAAGTGGAGAAAATTGTAAAATGTAAAAATTAACCAATATTAAAATTAATAATTGTCGAAAAAAAAACCCCGGGAATTTTAAAATAGTAGTACAAAATGACTGTCAAGAGAGCACTGATAGTCATTACAGATGGCTCAGAAGACATGGAGGCAGTTATTCCCATTGATGTTTTAAATAGAGCTGGTGTAATTTAACTCTTGTATTTAATTGTGGTTTACTCTTACAGATACAAAATAGACTACAGACCATGTGAAATGGACCATGTCAAATATTTTAATTGTCAATTATAATGATTTTAAAATTTATAGATCAAGGTCACTGTCGCTGGACTCTTTGGATCCAATCCAGTTCGATGTTCCCGCCAAGTTCGACTTGTGCCAGAAGTGTCGTTGATGCAAGTAATGAATGAAGATTTTGATGCCATTTTACTACCTGGGGGTTTGAGGGGTGCTGCCAATTTTGCACAGGTTTTTTTCCAATTAAAATTGTTTATTTTAATTATGTTAATTATTATTTTATTGTAGTCTCAAGAATTAAATCAAATTCTCAAAAGACATGAAAAAGGAGGTCGCATCATTGCCGCCATCTGTGCTAGTAAGCAAATAATTTGTCAAAATATGAAGCCCAATTTTAAATCTCCCCCTATTTGTTGTACTTAGCACCCACCGCCTTCAAACATCATGGAATTGGCCTAGGCAAAGCTCTCACATCGACCCCATTGAGAGAAGTCAGGGACACAATGATGGAGGGCAACCTTTACAATTATAAGGACGAGAGGGTCGTCGTGGATGGTTTTTTAAAAAAAAATTAAATTAAAATTTTGAAAATTGGCGCCAATTTTGGATTTTATTTTAGGAAATCTTATCACTAGCCAAGGCCCTGGTACAGCTTTAGAATGGTCTCTAGTCATCACAGAGAAATTAATTGGCAAGACCGAGACAGATGAAGTGGCTCGAAAGATGCTCATCCTCAGATAAATTAAATTGACTTTTGACCTTTGTTAAAAATTCAAATTATCCTCTCCAAATAATTAAAACTGAATAATAAATTAGTTAATGAAAATCAACAATTAAAACGAAAAATGACAATTTAAAATATTCCCAAAAAAACCACTCAAAACGAAGTCTCATTATGGTCAATGACAAAATTTTAAAAGTTGCGCGTAAAGCTATATACTCAGTTCGCGATTTTGTTGCGAAAACTTCTGCGAAACAATTATTTTCACAAAGAAATAATTTCTTTGCGAGAATACTTATTTCGCAGAAGTTTTCGCAACAAAATCGCGAACTGAGTATATAGCTTAAATCAAAATGCAAAAAAACCACACTTAAGATTAATTCATTATAACAAGTATTGGCTGCGGCAGCAATTTTAATTACAAATTGTTTCCTGTCCATTTTAATTACTTAAAAACAAATAGAAAGTCTCAAACGCTGACAGTGGCGGCACATTTGTACTTGAGAAGGCGTTCATTTCTTGCTGAAAAGTTTGAAATTTTTATAAAAATTTCAAAATGAAAGGTCCAGTAGTACTTCTTGTAATTTCTGGACTCTCCATTTGTATGGGTTCCGATCCCACAATAAGTGGCAGACTAGCTAAAGCCATTTGTCAAGCTCACAAACGATATGTTGACACTAATACCTTACAAAAACCGCTACAAGATGGCGCCAGTAGTCAACCAGCTGAATATTGTGTTAATTGGGGTCAAGGTTAACCTTTATTTTATTATTTTGCAATGCTTAACATGAAAAACACATGAATACACGCAACTCATATCGACAAGGCATTTTATTTATGACCTCATTTGACTCTCCTCAGTTTGAAAATAAGAACCAAATTCAAATAATGTAGCACATTTTTGTTTGATGCTTTTATACGGGGTTTCAGCAGACTAGCCTCAAAAGGAAAAGAAATGGCTCCAGTATTTTTTACTCTCATTTTTGTCTTTTTTATTCTAATTAGTTCTATATTATTGAGTTTTTTAAGATTTGTCATACAGCTGAGAGTAAAGTAGAAACTTTTTTTTGGTCATGATACTTAATCAATGAGGTCACCAGTCATTCTTTAGACAGGCAAGGTAATGCTAAAGATCTCTCCAGGGAAACTTTCTGAAGGGTCCTCAACTTAAGTTTGTAAAACTGCTCGTGTTTTCAAAAACGAGCATTTTAAAATACAACTAATGTTGAGGAAATGCTCTTATTTTATTACTTGTGAATTTTCTGAAATATCATGGAGCCCTTCACTGTCAAAGGGCTAATTGAAAAAATTAAAATTCCGAGTAGGTCTGTAGCTCCCGCCGACACTGCAGCTAACGTCATTTGAAAAATATAGTTACGCTAAAAACGCCAAGAACAGTAACTTATTATCATTTGGTTAACACATTGTGTATACGTTTTTCAGGATCAAAAGGACCAAATTTTAGGAAAACAGATTGTGCTCAGGTAAGTTTTATTATTTTAAAAATTTGGAAATTGATCGTCCTATTGAAAGAAAAGTAGCTTAACGGATTACATAAATGATCTGTCTTCTAAATGACAAACCAAACTTTCTGTACAAAGGCGGGCACCCCTTTTCGAAGAGTTTTGAGAGCACTTTTGAGGGCACTGAATTGCATTCGAATTTCTAAAATTTATTTAGTAATTCGAATTGGCCTCATAAATCTCCGTCGAATAAAGTTTGCCGCATTGTGGATTCAAATCTAGCATAAGAATTGCAGGCGTTCAAAATCGCAGATTTTTTCCCAACGAGGGGTTAGAATTAACCAAAAGAATGTCTAATAACTTTTTTTCCTGTCAAGATTTTTTCAAAATTCCAAAACGAAAATTCCTAGAAAGAGTCCGAGCTTTGCTTCCTAAACGTCGCATCAAAAAATACGCGGGTACCGGGGAGATTCCAAAACAGGTTTTACGATACCCGGGTATTTTTTGACGGGACCTTTAGGAAGCAAAGCTCGAACTCTTTCTAGGAATTGTCGTTTTGAAATTTTGAAACAATCTTGACAGGAAAGAAAGTTATTAGACATTTTTTGGTTTAGTATCCTGCCCAAAGTACAATAGAAAACCGGTACCCTCCAATTTTACACAACAATTTTAAACTGGGTAAATGGAAGTGCCAGTAACTGGTCCAAACACTTTTAGTCTAGAGTAAGATTTTAATTTCTCAATTTACTTTTTGAGAATACCGAACCGGGACAGTGGCATTGTGCAGAAGAAGGTCGCAGATGTTGTAAAGATCCACCATTTTGTCAACGGCCGTTGTGGTGTGGTTGGGATCCATATAATTCTAACCAACCAATATTCAAACCACCGCAACAGGTAATTTTGCACACTTTGCATGTTGATAGAGATCGTATTTTTTATGTAATGTAAAGGAAAAATCAACATGATGTTGATTACAAAACGTGCTTTTCGAGTTTTTTCAATAAGTGATTTAGCTGGCTGTCAAGCCAGATGACCTATATATGTATTGTTAAGATTGCAGCAGATAGCTAAACTTTTAGTTTCATAAACTGGCCTATAAATTTTCTTGCATGTACAAAATTTATTTTACTGAACTTAAAAAGGTAACATTATCTTACTACAACATCATCAAATTCCATCAAAAATCATTTTTTATGTTGAACAAATAAGTCATTTTACTGTAAATCAAAAGGACAGGTTGAGTTCTATGCATTTCAAGTAGTTTCCACCATTGCAAACATTGCAAATGATTTTTAAAAAATTTTAGGGCCAAGAAGGAGACATTCAATCTTGTGGCGGCCAGGGAAGTCCCTGTTGCAAGCCAGGTAACAGCTGTAATCCTCCTTTGTGGTGCGGCTGGGATCCATATAATCCAAACCAAGCAATATGCAAACCACTACAAGGAAAATAAAAAAAATTCTTTTATTTTAGGTAAATTTTTAGTCATTACAAATTTGTTACTGAGTAATATTTTTTAAAAAAACTAAACGAGAGTAAATTGTGATTGTATTGTGTTTTTTATAATGTATAGTGGTAAAAATGTTCATTTACAATGGTGCTCAGCGTTTATTTCATTTATTGTGCTATGATTTTTTATAAAGCTTATTACACGGTGTTGTAAAATAGTTAAAGAGAAATTTTAACATATTTTTGGAACACTAAAAGACACTCGTGAGGATCTTTTCATCCCCTTTGCGAATATGTCCATCATTTTAAAAAATATTAACCCGTTCCAAAGTTACAGGTTAAAACGTGAAAAAAGTTCTATGATTTTAATAATTGTCACCACGATTTGTAAAACTTTTGTTAGAATTCGGGAGTTGCTAAATCGCACCCCCGGCATACCGTACAACCCCCCAAAGGTATCAGCCGCACCCCCACCTAAAAAATTAAATATAAGAGCACTTAAACAGTCTGCTGTTTTAATTTAAATGTATTACGCCCCAGAGTCGCTGTGCAAAGCAAGTCGCCATAAATATGTGCACTACGGTAATTTAATTAAGCAATAATTCCAGATGATAAATGACGATGATTATCAGGAATCCAAAAGGACATTTTCGAAGATAAAAATCACTATGTGAATAAAATTTTAATGAAGGTAATTAGGTAAATTTTGAAAAAACTTTTGAGTGCTTGTGACATTGGCTCAAAATTAGCAATGGATACTACTAAACTATGCGGCATTTGTCGTGCTGAAATTCCTGACCCCAATTGGCTGAGATGCGAGAGGTATCAATTTAAACGCAACATTTATGACATACCTTTTTATTTGTAAGTAAATTTTTAAAGTGTACAATCGTCCCATGAAATAATAATTCGGAGCTAAATAAAATTGTTGTAGATGTTTTGCTTGGGCCCATTTTGACTGTGCTAAAAAAGAATTAAAGCCACTGGATGTTACTTTGCTGCCGTATACATGTAGCTAAATCTGTGGTTGGATGGTTTAATGTGACTGTAAACGTTACATATGTTTGTGTTAATTTTTTAATTTTATATAATTTTGTTTGAATTAACTTTTTATACATGAAAGGGAAAATATTTAATTCGCGTTAATGTACGGAGACTATTGATTGTTAATTTACTTGTTAGTATAATTACCTTCATTAAAATTTTATTCACATGGTGATTTTTATCTTTGAAAATGTCCTTTTGGATTCCTGATAATCATCGTCATTTATCATCTGGAATTATTGCTTAATTAAATTACCGTAGTGCACATATTTATGGCGACTTGCTTTGCACAGCGACTCTGGGGCGTAATACATTTAAATTAAAACAGCAGACTGTTTAAATGCTCTTATATTTAATTTTTTAGGTGGGGGTGCGGCTGATACCTTTGGGGGGGGGGGTTGTACGGTATGCCGGGGGTGCGATTTAGCAACTCCCTTAGAATTCGGCCATAAATCAAAATGGAATCGCGTGGAATGCACTGTTTGGGTCATGGAATAATTTTGAGTCACATCTAGGCTGACTTACCGTGTATTATTTTATTATTGTGCAATAAACGTAAGATATAAATGAAACAACTTGTTAAAACATTAAGTTGGACACCGAAACGTTTATTTTCTCCTCAAATTTACAACCGGGCGGCTGAGGTTTCACTTTTTCTATGTCACCTTCTGACATTTCACCTTCCGTCAATTCACTTTCCACCCATTTCACCTTTTGGCATTTCTCTGTCCCATGAAGAAAAATTCTGAGGCTGGTCCCGATTGTTGGGACTTTATTAACCAGTCCTGCTATTTACAGTGAAGTTAAAAAATATTGAAGTGAAAAAATATGACATCGCATCAGGGGTCGTGCTAAAGTGCAGATCCCACAGACCCCTTTTTACTAATAACTTTTTTCTCTGCCAGAAATTCTCATTTTCATGAAACGACAATTTAATTATCCCTTTGTGAAGGAGAAGAGGAATCTTCTCCAGATGTTGACCCCATGTCAACTCCATCTCAGTCTCCTCCCATCGTCCCTTCAAGTGATGATTTTGATGGTCTTCCAAGTTTCATCAACGTGTATTTAATATTATTTATATTAAGAATATTGCTAAAATTGGCAGAATAAGTAATTTTCTGTATTGTG
>JAQIVZ010002141.1:0-23663 GCA_034700945.1 Arrhopalites spinosus
TAATTAATCTGCTTTTGGTTTAATATTTTTGCTTCGTTACTAATTTATTTGCTTGAAAATGTAAAAAAATTTGCTTGGATTTTAATTAATTTGCTTGTCCTAAAATTACCACCCTTTATTTTTGTGTACGTACATACACAACCAAAATCGTCCTTTCTTAGAATTAAACCCAAAACAATTATGAGAAAGTCTTGACCAAATGGAGAGAGAATTGTCATGATTTCTGGACACCCACTCATGCTTATTTCTGCTTATTTCAATCATTTTATTTAAAATCTTCTCCACAGTAATATCAAATCGTCGGTCACGAACCATTTTGTATAGAGTAGATGTCACAATTTTGGCAATTAAATAAAATAGTTTATTGAAAAATTAAAGAAAAGCAATTAAAATGTCTTCAGCCGGTGATGTAGAAATACGTAGTGGTAATAACCTGAGAACAAGCATTTTCCATGCCCCTCTCATTTCAAAGGTAATTTAAGTGGATGACTCAAACGCTATGAGTCCATGAGTCGAAGTGGTGACTCATTGATTAGACTCAAAACGCAAAACGGCTTAAAGCGTAATCCCTTGAGCTGATCATCTATTTGTAATTTAGAATTTCGTAATTTCCGTCAAAACCGAGTCGGACCCATGCCCTCCAAAGCAGTCCTGGAGGACCCTTAGGAGAGTTTAAGTTTTCAATTTTGACCCTCTGCTACGTTTCGTTTTACCTAGAGGTCAATTTATAGTCTTAAAAAATTTATAAAACCGCCAAAACCGAGTTGGTTTTATATCCCCGAAAGCAGTCATAAGGGACCTTTAGGAGACCCTACATCTCGAATCTTGACCCTCTGCAATGAGTGGTCTGACCTGGAGGTCGATTTTCTTTTGTGGCTGCTGACTTGACATTCTGAGCAGCGCGGCTGCTGGCGGCTGACTTGATGCTCATCAAAGTGAAAGGCCATGGCTCAAAGGGCACAATTTAATTTTATTCATAGCTCTGGAGTGTCCATTGTAAGCCCATGAAAATATTTAAGAGAAAACTTTGAAAACATTGACCCACTCTCATCCACCCACTCCGTACCTCACAAATTCAAGTCCCATGACTGGTATGACACCAGTTGACTGAATGTAGAGGCAAAAAAAGAGTTGTTGACTCTGGTCTATAAAAATCCTTGATCTTTCATGTACAAATTCTTTATCTATTTTGCTCAATTAATTAATGTGTTCTATATAATCTCCCATTCCCAATCCCATCAAGAGCTCAAAAATTGGCCAACACAATTTAACTGTTTTCCTCGGCCCCTCTAAAATTGATTAATAGAGACCAAGGCCCATTGGGGTTTTTTGTGTGCTTGTTCAGACTTGTCGACCTTAGCCAAACTTTCCTGTTGTGATTATCTCTTGACTTGTAATCTGGCCATGCGTTCATCTTCACGAGGAAATCATCTCTCCATCCCTTTTGTTCTCTGTTCTATTTTACAAATTTTTTTGTGTAGCTAAATAACATTTTATCCTTTCCTGTGATTCAAATTTTAATAATTAAAGCTACAATTATTGTAGTTAGTATATTATTTTAATAATTATTTTTGACAGTTTTAAATTATGGCCACAACTGGCTCTAAAGTGCTACAAAAAGAGGGAAAAAGTTTAAAGTTGGAAGAGCATTCGCTTATTTTTGAAGGGGATTTAAATTTATTTGACAATTTAGATAATGTGAGATTTTTAAAATATTTAATAATTATTTTAAGTAAATTGTAATTTAATTTACTTTGGTCCAGAAAATTGAAATAAATCCAGCACCGTGTTCATTACCTCATGAACAACAATTACAAGATTGGACTGCCCCCTTTCATATACGAAATGAGTACAGAATCTATTTAGCTGGTAAATTTAATAATAATTATTAAATTTAAATTTATTTTAATTATGACAAAATTATTTTTTATTACTTTATTAAATTAATTAATTTAATTCCTGTTCCAGGAAATGATTTGAAAGGGAGACCAAGTAAGTGGTTTCAATTCACTAAAATATTTTCTATTATTTATTTTTTAATAATTTTTTGAATTTATTTTAAACGTAATTACAGTCTGGATTGTTGAATTGGGGAGGGTGAGTACAATAGACGAAGAATTTTAATCACAATAATTTTATTGTGATTTTTTTGATTACATTGGGTTTTTTAATTATTAAAAAAACACCAAACATTGAAATGATTCTAGTGGGATATTCGTAGACTTGTTGAAGCTGACGAACAAGAAATCTTTGAAAAGTAAGCTGGCCTTTTTCGTCACATGAAAATGCACTGATTATTGTAATTTTGATTATTTTTGGAAAACTCGCAGGTACATTGTACAGAACATTCACAGGGCACTCAAAAGTATTCGAGACAGGTAAATTTATAAAGGTCAAAAGTCAGGGGTCAAAATTCAAGTAACAATTTTCTGAATAGAAACACACCTGAAAATCCTGTCCAGGGAGCGCTGGTGATAATTGACATGAGCCTACTCAAAATGAACCAAATCTTCCACCTTCCAAGTACATTCATTATTCATTTGCCTTGACCCAAAATTGAGAAAGTTAATTAAATTAATTAATTGTAAATAATTTTCAGCCGTGTCTTTTATGATTGGCCTGGCCCGAAAATTTGCTGATTTTATTGACCACCTTGAGGTGGGATTTTTTGTGAATACAAATCGGGTGGCAGAGACGGCCCTCAATTTGGTGAAACCCATTCTCTGGAAGGTCCTGAGTCGGGTCTCCATTTGGGGAACCAACAAAGAAAAATGGATCCCCAAAATTATGAAACATTGCGAACCCCACCAAGTCTCAAAAGAATATGGCGGCACTGGCAATTTTGTGCCAATTATTTTGGAATGAATTGCATGTCCTTTTCTTTATTTTTATTAAAAAGTATTTAAATTAAATAATGTTTTACCCCTTCATGGCTTATTTCACAATAAAAATGGTAAATTTCGGCGGCAAATTTAAATGCTAAATATCAGTCGAGTCTCTAGTGACAGTGACGGCGGTGACATGTTCACGACTGTCTCTGATATTGTCACTTGTGGGCATTGGCTTCCGGGTCATTCTCATTGTTCTCATCATTGTCGTCTTCCTGCTCTGCCATGTTGACGTTGTCCTCTCCATCATTGAAAAACCCGCTAAAATTGAAATTAACAGTTAATTTTTTATCGAAATATTCAAACACTTAAAAATTACCATTAAATATTTTGTATTTGGTGGCAAGATGGACTCGAACGTCTTTTTTGGAGACGAATATCCAAAATAAATAAATGACTTGGATGGCGTTGTACAAGTCAAAGATGAGCCACAGAAAAATTAATTTCTCTCCCGAATTTCCAATGAGATTGGACAGGACCTCAAAAACCCACGAAAATCCCATCAACATGGACAACTTGCCAAAGAGCACGAAGCTATACAAGAATTATTTTAAATTTAAATTTTACGGCCACTATTCTCAATAATTAAATAGAAAAGGCAGGTACTTGGACTGGTTTCTCTTGGTGGATTGGGCAGTTTGTAAAAATTTGGTTCCTTTTTTGAATTCCCATAAAGTTTTGAGGATCAAAATGGCGAGGAGGATGTTGAACAGGAATAAAATTGTGTTTGGCGCCGTCGCATGAACCAACGCCGCTGACTTGTCTATAAAACATCGCGTTCGCCCGTACTGTGGTCGAATCACTCGATCATCGAAAAATCTGTGACCATTTCAATTTAATTTAATTTACCTCGAATTAAATTTCAGGTAGCTTTAGTGGTAAATTACCCGAAATTGTGTTCAATTAAATTGGAGATGCTGACGGACAAAGTTGGGAGGCCAAATCCGAGGAGGCAGTACACGAGAAATCGGCGCTTTCCCTTTGATCTCTCCGACTTTGGTTTCATCGACCTTTTATATTTACAATAATTAAATTTAATTGATTTTGATTTCTTCACAAAATTAACAGAGACGAGATGGGTGGTTACCTGATGGTGACCCAGAGGTCATAGTTGAGGAGAGTAAGCCAAGAAAAGAAGGAAATATAAAAGTAATGACCCACGATTCCAAGAGTAATACAATGGATGGAATAAATCTGAAATTTTGTTAGGCCAAAGGAATGGCCAAGGATGACGCAGAAACTGTTGGCCATGCCACAGAAAGAAAAAGTGACGATGGTCCATCCGTGAATATTTTGCTTGGCCCAAATCAGCCCATAAATGATAATGATGAGAAGAAAAAAGATGAACGAAATGGAGTAGCTGATTGTGTACAGCAGAGAAATTATCTGAAATGTTTTTCAAAAATTCCAGTCAACTGTAAAACCACAAATAAATGGATAAAAAGTGTACTTTGTAAAAAAAATTACGCTTGGAACTTGATCCTGGAGCATGTCCTGACATCTCTGAATGACCAGCTCCCTCTCTTGACCTTCAAACTTTGTTGACTCGTGAGTGTCAAAGAACCCGTCCAAACAAAACCCTCCGTGTGGTTCCTCCCAATCGTGATTCCCACTTGTTCGGGTGGCCACGTGCCCATTTTTCAAAATTTTGATTCTTTATCAAAGTCCAAAAAATATTCAAATTATTTTTCAATTGAAAGTCCAACTTTTGCTTACTGTTTGAGAGTAGCGCGTAGATTCTGGTTGGCTCTGGCTTCCGTCCAAGGAATTGTGGTCACTCTGTGGGTGCAGCTGAGTGGTTTGTACTCAAAATTGGGCGGGAAATTTAAATATGCCTCTCTGGAGTTTCCTTGTTGAGTATTGTCGTATGCGTAAGGGACAAATTCGGGAGTGGAGATGAAACTGCAGCGCGTTCTGTCAAATGGATTGGACAAATCATGAGTGACGACCATTCCCACTGGACAACATTTTGGAAGTGGTGGTGTCACGTGACTCCTTTCGATTATGCCCGCGCTGATGGTTTCTAATGTTACGCTTCAAAACAAAGAAAATTAATTTCAATTTTTAGAAACATGGATCAATTTTTGGCAATTTTGGCGGTTATTTTCAAATTAAATGTAAACTCACTTGAAAATGCAATAATTTTTGGGATGATGAAAAGTCCTATTAGTTTTGAGGAATCCAAATGGAGTAAAATAATGAAGAGTTTGGGCATACAAACGGGTCGTCATATTTAGATTTTTTGCCGAAATATGTTTCGTGTAATTATTTTCAACATTTAAATTAAATATTTCGTCAATTTTCTCATTCTCAGTCTCAAATTCGCCATTAAAATCTTTTAGTGTAAAATTGTACAATTTATTCCCAAAACTCGCTGTCAATTCTCCAAGAATTTGATCGTCATGAGGAACTCTTAAAGACGATGGGATGATGAGAAAATTGTCGTTAATTTGTGAGTTTCGACATTTTCTTAATTCGACATCGAAAACTGAAGAAAGTGGCGAATTTGTATTTTTATTTTGACTACTACCCGCGACATTGTGACTAGTTTCAGTGTCACTTGGCGATGATTGTACGGCTAACATGAACGTGAAGCAAATTAAACTGATGGTTACCCAAATTGCTGGACTTTTTGCAATCATTTTGTTTCCAACTATTTAAATTACAATTAAACTTGGCACATTAAAATAAGTAGAATAAACTGGAGGAAATTGGAGCAATATTAATTTGTGCATTGCAAAAACCATAAAATTTTTGTTCTACTTTGGGGGAGGCGACACCCATAAAAATGGCAATGTGGAAATTTAAAAATAATTTTGCACGGAGCTTTCCTCCTTGAAACCCAAAAAGACGTCAATTTGTATTCACGCGTGCACTTAAAAATTTGCAATTTGAGGAAAACCTGTTTATCCAGCTTTTCAACGGCTTTTCAGCACGTGTACGTCATTCATGGACGGCCTAAATTACTTCCATGAGACAAAGATCGAATCCATGCAAATTTTTGACCTTAATAATTTTCACGCGGTCATTTTCAGACCCCTAGTCAGACATTTTTGCAAAAAAATTATTGCAACTTTCTTTCAAAATTGCATGATTTTAATTGACGGTTCATTTTGGCGGGAATATGTATATTTTAAATTAAATTGTCCACAATGTAAAATATATTACATTATTTTTATTATTATATTTTGGCACACACAATAAATCCAAAGCTCATGTTGTTTACAATTTGTACAAATATTTCGCAAATAAAATAAAATAAACTTAAAAATAGTTGACAAATAAAAGGTGGGAAATTCAAACTGTCATCATTTCCAGAACACAATTTGAGTCATGTGACCCAAACAAAATTTAAGCGTAGGCAGACTCTTTTTTAATAACAGCGCCATCACTTTGACTCCCACTCCCCTCTGTGGACCGACTTTTTGATGGAGTGGTAAAATGTCTTGATGGAGTCACCTTGAGGGCCATTGTAGTCCGCTGGCTCTTCCATCGAGACAATGTCCTCCCCGCGAAAGAAAAACTCACTGAAATTTTGAATTTAATTAATCATCAACCATTTCATTTTTAAATTTTAAACGTACCATCAAAAATTTTGTATTTGGTGGCAAGATGGACTCGAACGTCTTTTTTGGAGATGAAAATCCAGCACAGGTAAATGACTTGGATGGCGTTGTACAAGTCAAAGATGAGCCACAGAAAAATTAGTTTTTCTCTTTGATTCCCAATGAGATTTGACAGGACCTCAAAAACCCACGAAAATCCCATCAACATGGACAACTTACCGAATAGCGCGAACCTGCACAAGAAATATTTCAAATTTAAATATTTCCGCCAATATTCTCAATAAAAAACAAGCACTTGGACTGGGTCCTCTTGGTGGATTGGGCCGTTTGTAAAAATTTGGTTCCTTTTTTGAACTCCCATAAAGTTTTGAGGGTCAAGAAGGCAAGGAAGATGTTAAACAGAAATAAAATTGTGTTTGGCGCCGTGGCATGAACCAACGCTGCCGACTTGTCCACAAAACATCGCGTTCGCCCGTACTGTGGTCGAATTACACGATCATCGAAAAAGCTGTGCACATTTCAATTTAATTTAATTTACCTCGAATTAAATTTCAGGTAGCTTTAATGGTAATTGATAAATTACCCGAAATTGTGTTCAATTAAATTGGAGATGCTGACGGATAAAGCTGGGAGGCCAAATCCAAGAAGGCAGTACACGAGAAATCGGCGCTTTCCTTTTGATCTCTCCGACTTTGGCTTCATTGACCTTTTAAATTTACAATGAAGATGATGAAAATTGGTTTAGATTGTTTCACAAAATTAAAAAGATGGGTGGTTACCTGATGGTGACCCAGAGGTCATAGTTGAGCAAGGTAAGCCAGGAGAAAAAGGAAATGTTGAAAAAATGGCCGACAATTCCAAGGGCAATGCAGGTGGGGGAGTGTGTGCGACTCTTGTTGAAATCGAGGAGGCCAAAGGCGTAGCCCATGAGAATGCATAAACTGTTGACCATTCCACAGAAAGAAAAGCTGACGATGGTCCACCCGTGAATATTCTGCTTGGTCCAAATCAGCCCATAAATTGCAATGATGAGGAGGAAGAAGATGAACGAGATGGAGTAGCTGGTTAAATACACCAACGATACTATCTACAATTTCCAAAATCAATTTTCAAAAATTGCGCCAAAATACTCCATTCTGGAAATATGTATAGACTCTTAATGTATTAATTGTCTTACTCTCAGCAAATTTTGATCTTGAGTGACTTTTTTCAATTCTTGACATTTCATAAGAATTAATTGATCCTCTTGACCTTCAAACTTTGTTGACTCATGAGGGTCAAGGAACCCATCCAGGCAATAATTTTCTTCTGGTTCTTCCCAATCGTGATTCCCGCTCACACGTGTGACCACATGACCATTTTTCAAAATTTTGATTCTGTTCAAGTTAAATGATGATCATTTATTCAAGTTTCAAATATTACAAATTATTTTTGCATACTGTTTGACCAAAGCTGGTAAATTCTCCCTGGCCCTTTGTGGCGTCCATGGAATGGTAACGACTCGATTCAAACAATTGCGGTTGATTGGTTTGTACTCAAAATTAAGCGGGGAATTTGAATCATTTTGAATTTTTTTAATGGCAGCATTATTGTAAACGTAGGGAACAAATTCGGGAGTGGAGATGAAACTACAGCGCATTTTGTCTGTTGAATTGGCCAAATTTTGTGTGGTGACCATTCCCATTGGACAACATTTTGGGAGTCGTGTCACGTGGTTTTGTTCAATTATTTTGGCGCTAATTGTCTCATTTGTTATCCTTCAAGTCCACAAAATAAATTAAAATTCTTACAACTTTACAGGACGCTACTACTACAAGAGAATGGGCGCCAATTTGAAGATTGACAAAATGGCAGTAAAATTAAATGTTAACTTACTTGAGAATGCAATAATTTTTGGGATGATGAAAAGTCCGATTTGTTTTAAAAAATCCAAAAGGAGTAAAATAATGAAGAGTCTGGGCATACAAAGTGACGGAAGAATTTCGGTTTTTAGCAGAAACGTGTTCGGTATAATTACGCACAAAATTTAAATTGAAAATTTTCCCATGTTCAGTCTCATTTTCTCCATCCAAATATTTTAGCGTAAAATTATACAATTTATTTCCAAAGCTCGCTGTCAATTCCCTCAAAAATTTTTTTTCATGTGGTACCCTCAAATTGGGCGGGATGACTAGAAAATTGTCGCCATCTTCCCAATTTCGACATTTCCTTAATTCGACATCGAAAATGGTCGTACTCTTGGGTTGACTTTGTTGCCTTTTTTCTGAATTGGGTTCAGTTCTATTTTGACTTGAATTTTGACCCCTACTCCAATTTCCTTGCGTCTCCGTGGGAGTCCTGGGAGTTTCAGAATTTGGCGGGAATTGAACGACAAAAGTGATACAAATGATGGTCATGGTAGTCCAAAAAATTGGTTTACCTTTTTCAATCATTTTGAATTTTGCACAAAAAAATAAATAAATTCAGTTGAAAAACATTGAGGCCCGCCAATTAAAAGGGGAATTAAATTGAAATTAAATTAAAACCAAAACATTTGGTCACTCACAATGGAATTTCCTTGTTTTGCAAAACATTGAAAGTTTGCAAAAATATTGCAAAAATGGGGGAGGAGAGGTAAAGTAGTGCAAAGACAAGGAAAATGAATTTTTATGAGTTGAGGTTTTCCCAAGGTTTGACGTAAAATAATTTTTGCCGTGTCCATACTCCAGCGTGCTAAAAATAAAGTGCGAAAAAATTTATTCATTAAAATGGCAATATTTTTATTATGGAGAGAGGCAGGATATGAGACATGTGGGACTTGTTCATTTTTAAAAGGTTCTACATGAGAACCCAAGCTGTGCAAATTACTATTTTTGCACAACCTCCAACCTCTTTCCTCTTTTGGCAAACCTTGACCAACGTCAATCTTTTGTACTTAAAATGTTGCAAAAATTTGAGGAAAACCCGTTTGTCCAGCTTGTAAACATTTTTATGAATTTGACACGACATCCTCTCCACTCAATGACGTCCATTTTAATTTCCCCAACTTCCATTCAGCCCAATCCTTTTGCCATTTTGCAAATTATTTTCCATTTATTTGTCATCTCCATCAGTCCTGGAATTTTAATTGGGGTCTGTGGTTCTAATTAAGAAATGTGAGTCACATTTTTATTTTGTGGTTCCAATTAAAATAAATTAGTTAACTTGGGTTCAGTTCCATACAAAAGTGTGTGTTTTGCAAAAAAATCAAATTATTTTGCAAAAACATTGTGAGTCAATGAGCTCCATGAGTAATGACAAGTTTTTCCAGTGTAATCCAGTTTCAAAGTTTTGCAATAAATTCAATCCTCAATTAGAAGAAGGAGAGGAAGAAAAATAATTTGCAAAAGGTAATAAATAAAAGTCGATGATTCATAAAAAACCGGTTTCTCATCACCTCACCCTTTAATTTTTCCACATTGTGCGTCTCCTTTGCAAATCTTTTTGATTTCAAGAGATAAATGTACCTCAATCTCTTTTTCTTTGTAATTTACCTGTGACACGCGTCATTCCCTTTTTGCCGTTTTGGAACTTGTTTTACATTTTGTGCATTGTACTTTTCACTAGAAATGACGTCCATTGGACTTGAAAAAGACCCTAAAAGTCTTTTTGAGTCATCCCGAATGAGAATAAAGTGAGACCCTACCCAACAGCCCATTTTAATCAACTTTTGACCTTCCCCCTAGACGAACTCAATTTCATCACAATGGTAAAGCCAACTATTATTATTTTTGCAAATTTTTTTTTTTGAATTTAAATGTAATCCTTGCTATTTTATAACTTTTTCTCAAAAATATTGCAAATTTTTAACTGAATTAGAATTCAGCAAAATAATTTTTATCATAAAAGAAATTGAAATATTTAATTTTTACAGTTACTCCTCCTCCTCTGCCTCGTGGCCCCCATTTTAGCGGATCAAAATTCAAATACTCCGCCAAATTGGACGGGCGCCCTGCAAGAAAAATCTTTGACAAAACTCCTGCATCAATGTTGCAAGACTCAGGATGGTTTCCAGAGAGATTGTTGTCGTCTCGTGTATCCCAATTTGACCGATCATGACCTCCAATGTTCATGCCCTGCCTCCGCAAAGACGCAGAACCCTCGCACCCACTTTGCACCATTTCCCGGGTACTTTGATCATTTTCACTTCTCCCATTTCTTCCACGGGCGCTCTGCTCATCCTTCTGGGGCACCCTCAACGAAATGTCACCCAATAACCCAAAATTTGATGGTGGCCACTCAACGACTTTTACATCAATGTTGCTACGTTCCAGTAGAGGTCGCCCTCGATTCAGGTCTTGATTGCCTTGCCTTGACCTTCCCTAGTCTTCCAAAAGAAGAGCGATGCGGAGAATGTACGACACCAGGGACGATGCAAGATTTGATCTACGAATGTTGCAATGCGGATGATGGAATTGAGCGGGACTGCTGCGCCCTCTTGTCCCCTTACAAAGGTCGCACCAAAAGTTTGGTCAAACCTTTTTGTCCCTGTCCCAAAAAAGTCAAGCCCCAGGCCCAGGCCAAGGTCACAGTCCAAATTACCCATATCCAATCGGGAATTTCAGACAGCGGGGAGGTCAATTCCAGGAAAAGGAGAGAGGTCAAATGTCACGAAAGTACAAAAAATATTTCTGTCGCTACCCAAAGACTGTTAAATAAATGCTGCCTCACTGACCAAGTTTGGGGAGCCAAGCCAAAAATAGATTGTCTGGGCGTGGCCTTTCCAAATCTTCCGTGGGAGGAGCGATGTGGGTCATGTGACAGTGAATTACCCCCGAAAGATTTAATGAACGAGTGTTGCGGAACCAGGGATGGGATACCACGTGATTGTTGTCAATTGGTTTATCCAAAGGTCCCAAAACATTTGAGGGTTTGCCCCTGCCGCGCCACTGGGAGTAAAGAACAAGCCCGCATCATTGAAGGACCCACCGCCCCAAGAAACTATTTTAATAGTCCCCCCTTTGATATTTATAATTTGGCGGGAAGTCGCTACACTGGTTTTCAAGGGATTTACAATGTGGGAGCCACTTGCCCAATTCAGTCACCAGAGCCCGCTGTCAATCTCCATACATTTTGTTGTAACACCTACGGCAAAAAGGAACTGGGATTCACTTGTGAACGAATCGTCTTGGGCAAAGAACCCGATCATGGAAATCGGTAATTATTTTCAAAATAATTTTTAATTAATCATTAATTCGAATTTAAACAAAATTTTGAAAATTAATTGTTTATTTTAATTTACAGACCCTGCGGCGCATGGTCAAACACACTGGACCCGACGGAACCAACTGTTCAAGGAAATACTGATTATTTGGATTATGATGATTAACTTATTGCAAAATAAATTATTTGAATAAAGTCACGTGCTTTTTTGTGTCAAAATATTTACTTTTATGCGGGAAATGTATAAATTTAAAAATGGCACTTCAATATTAAAATTTGGGATCATCGGTTAAACTTGAAAATAAATTGATCCACGAGAATCGCCACAAAACAAAAGATCCAATCAAGGCAGGTCACCACATTAAAAAATTGGACGTATGACCTTTTCGAGGACATTGTAAAATGGACACTCATAGCAAATGACATGAGGGTCAGTACCAAGACGACGGCGTTTCCCGCCAACCAATATTTTGGTCCTATTGCCAAACCCTGAAATTTCGAATTAGTTAAAATTTTCAAGTTATATTCATTTTCCATTATAGAACTTACAGGCTTAAGCAACTCAAAAAGACAAAAATTAATTTGGAGAGCTCCCGCAATTATTCCCAAGGCTCCAGCCGCAAGTCGAAATTGAGCTTCACCACAATTCGGACATGAATTAGCCCAGTCAGATACTCCATTCACAGAAATTGCGGAGGCAATGAGAACTAAAATCCCAAGGATCTGGAAATATCAAAATTCAAAATTATAAAAAAAATGTACTCAAAATTTAAAGATATTTTTTTAAATGTACCCCAAATATGCCCATTAAAAGTAAACTTTTATTGAGCATCATTTTGACAGTTTCTAATTATGAGTTTACTAACTAAGAAATTATTTTGGGGAAAGATTTGGCATGAAAGCGGATGGATGGTTATAAAGATAACAATTTATTTGCCTAGCCCCCCTCCTTTTTCCCCCGGGTGGGGGTTTATCAGTAAAAAGAGCGCCAAAAGTGATAAGCTAATCTTTGACAAAACAAATAAAACAAAGCAAAGCGGAAATTTGAACAGTTAGTCATAAAGAGTGGGTTTCTCTCCAATTGTGGCCATTGTGTGATTTCAAAAATGAAAATGGCACCCAATTAATTCCGGAGGCTGTTAGTGCTCAATATTTCATTTCTGTAATGTGCCACCAATTAAGATGATGACACAAATTAAATAAAACTACGTTCAAATAAATCATTTTTGGGGTCATCTCATGTTAAAAAATATGGTGGCGGGATTTTTAAAATAATAATTTCATTATTTTGAAAAACTACTACTCAACGTTTTGAATTTAGAGTAAAAAATAAAATAATAACAATTTTGTTATTTTATTCGTAGATTGGTGTACTTTTCAATGATTGAAGAAGAGACTATTAAATTAATAATAAATAGAAAAAGTAAATGAAAGTTTGTTCTTAATTGACATTGAAATTTTCACTGAGGGTATTCCCATTCAGTTTAATTGAGTTTCAAATAAAGTCCAATTTTGTGACATGTGACGTTTACCAAAACAAGTTGTTGTTTGTAAATTGTTGTTTTTAAATATAAAATAAAAAAACTAAAACTCATTCGCCGACTTTGAAGGGTCACTCAACACCATTTGAACACTTTCCAACCATTCACCCATTTTCCCCGCCATCCACCCTGACAGTGAATGACATCAAGAGTCGGTGAATGTTTGAAATGACAGTGAGTGAATCATCATTAATGGAATTTTGTGCCATCATTTTTTATAGTGAAAAATCACCATTGTTACATTTATTTTACTTTAGAATTTCAAGCGTCATCTGAAAATGTCCCGCTAGGAGATTTTCTTCAAAGAAAATTTCGTCTTTTAAAAATGGCAACTTATACCAAATTTCTCACGTGGGTTCCTCTCGTTTTACTTGTTTTGAGCTCTGCCTACAGTGAAGGGACGGTCCTTAAAACTGACACGACGAGTGTCCCCATACAAGAAATAATGACCCTCTTTCAAAATGTTGGCATTGTCATTCACAGCCACGCCCTCTTCCCTCCAGAAATTTTGAAACAATTTCATCAACTCCCGACTCCCAGTGTCATCTGGCTAAACCACTTGAACTGTTCCCATCCAATTGGGAGTAACTTGACTAACGTCCCGAGGCATCTAGATGGCTCCACCGTATACTTGCTCTTTGACCTCCCACAAGACAAGTTCAGTTCCATGATTTTAAACTGGGTCACAGAGAACAGGGGTCAATTCAATGTTTTGAACGATCTTGTCATTTTACTTAAATTCGGGGAAAGTATTTGGTATAACTTTGACCTGACCTGTTTTGCCCCTGTGAACATTTTGGTAGCCGATGTTAATGCAAGCACATTGGAAATAAAAAAGATGTCCATTATTCATTTCTCCATCGTAAATTTGCGTTCGGATCTACGGTCCATTTATTTAAATTTAGTGAAGATCAAAGAGAAGCCCTTAATGGAACTCAAGTATTTCGTACAAAAACAACGGAAACAATTTAATATGGGAGACTTGTACATCCCCATTCCTGTTGGTACCACTAAAATGGTTGACCCAGTTTGGAATTGGAAAGCCCGGGATTTGAAAAGTGGAAGAATAAGTTTGGCGGATCTTGATATGAGAATGTCTGGAGAAATATGGAGACATTTAAATATTTCTTTTCAATTTAAAAACTATCCGATTTGGCACAAACATAAGTTGTGTAGTAGTGCCATTCTGCATTGCAAAGAGTGTCTCAAATTGATTCATTTTAACCAATTTGATCACCTCATGGTCCATGACGATAGTGGCTATGCCATTATGTACCCCATCTCTTCCACCGCCCACCAATTCCCTCTCTCGTCCCTTTTCAGCCCCTTCACCCGGGTCACTTGGTTTCTCCTTCTCATTTTCACCATCTCGGCCGCCATGGTCAGTTTCTTTGGCCTCAGAGAAAATTTCCAGAGGGTTCTCTTGCACACGCTGGCTGCCATGATTGGGGTAGTCCCTTTGAGGGAATGGAGACGCTGGTGGTGGCTCACATTTTGGGTAATGGCTTGCTTTCTCCTCTCTAAATTCTATGGGGGTGAACTCCAGAGTAGTTTGGTGATACCAGGGGTGGAGGAGGTGGATTATGAGGTCAGTGACCTCATTTGGCAAGGTTACAGATTCACGGGAGCTGTAAAAGGAAACTATTCACGACAGCTTAGTTCTTATTTAAACGGCTTAGAGGATGGGGAAAGGAATGGCATTGTGCACGCAGTGGCTTCTAATTGGTTGGAGGGAGATGGGTCGGACAAAAAATACAAGACGGCGTTGGTCATGGAACAAAATTACAAAGAATATTTCAAAATATTCTTCTCCATTGAAACATCTGAAAGCTACAAAATTTTAAGAAAAAATGTGTGGCTCTTGCCTCAAGTGGATGCCTTGTCCCTACCCAATTTGGACATTCTTTTAGAGGGACTACGGGCTCATGGGTCATCCGGAATTAAACAATTTTGGGATGGGATGAAAAATAGAATAATTTATTTGGGTAGAAGTGGAGTCTTCCTCACACCCCAATTTCTGTGGGACAGACTCCATGCCCATGACATGTTGGCGGGGAATTTGTGGAGACTGGAAAATCTTGAAAATTCTTTATTTCTGTCCTCCCTTTACGTCCTCGCCATTGGCTTCACCATCTCCTTCTTTGTGTTTGTCTCGGAAACGTTTAGTAGATCCAAATGAAGGAAAGCCCAGTTTAAATTAACCTATTCTTCAAAATTGGTTGGTGGAAACTCCATGCAAAATGTTTGACTCAAAGTCAATTTGATAATTTTAGTCATTAATAATTAATTTCTTCATCTTGCCATTTCTCGTCAATTGCAAATACTTATTTCCCGCCAAAAAATATCAGCTGAACAAAATGATTAAAATATTTATGGAATGCCCGTATTTAAAAGTCAACAGACTTAATTTCTCAAAGTTAAATATTTGTAAACTACAAGAAATTGGACTTTGCCGTTTCAAATGGACTCATTTAATGTAATTTGTTTTGCAAAATCTCACATCCATCAAAATGTGTCACATGTCAAAGTGGATAGACAAGGAAAAGTTTTTACATTTTTCCCATTGAAATTGCCGACGCTGTTGCAACTCTCGATGAAAGATAAAGATGAAGATGATTTAGCCTTTGAATGATGAACGTCGTAAATAATTCTTTGTATTTTGTGTTGAATTGACTATTTATAGTCTCATCATTTAACAACCATTTTCCTTGAAGCCCATAAAACAACAAGTTCAAATCGCCACAAAAACATTTCTTGGTCAAATGATCATGACACTGACATGCTCTAACCATGACCTTGAGCCAGTTCTCTTAATTTAGATTTTAAACTCACAACTAAATTTCCAAACTTTATTCCCAATTAAAACTTCCTACAGTGCAGTAGTGTCCACTCCATTTTTGTAGATCTACAGTAGTTTATCTGTACAGTCAACAGGCACACTGAATTAATTGCAATTAAAAGTACAATTTAAAATGTTGCTCCTCCTCATCCTCTGTTTCTCCTCCATGTGGACCACATGGGGCATGTCAACTGGGTACAATCGGGTAAGAAACTTACAATTAAAATTAATTGGTGAATTAAAAATTAACAAAAATTGTAAAATATTTAGGATTATTATGGGAGGAGTTACCAGGATCAGTACAATAATGACTACAATAATGAACGGAATGGGTACAATCGTGGGTCAAATGGAGCGTATTTGTCCTCTTACTCCCCCTCCACTTCCCTCCAGTCTTTGTCCTCTTTCTTACAATTGAAACGACAGACCGAGTCCATCCGACCCGTCCTCGTCCCATCCACATCCAGCTGCGTAATTTTTTTAAATTTTACCCTCAAAACCTGAAGTAGGTCCCGCTCATGTTTTTTGTCGCTTTAATTTTACAGGAATGCCCACCAGGATATGAGAGACGGCCTTCACCCCTGGGTGAAGATTGGTGCTATTGCACTCCCGTCACAACTCCCGCCTCTCAAACCGTGGGGAGATGCCCTCCTGGGTATGAGTTTTGGCTTGATGAGTGTCAACAAATGACCAACTGGAATGCCCGGAATGCAAGGACTTATGCCGTTAGAATCAGACAATGAAATTTCCCCAATTTTCTAAATTAATTAATAAAGTTTGAGAGTATTTGAATAAACAAATGTGCGCATAAAAAAAGAAGAATTTATTTGTTACTGTCCTGTGGGTAGCTTATGACTTGAATTGATTCCACGATGGAAGCATTAGCACAAAAACAAGTCAACCCCAGACGCGTCTGTCTCCTCTTGTCCTTGAAATGTGTTGATAACATTAAACCAAATTCTTGTCACAGCTTGCAAAATTTATCAACTCGTCCTCCACAGTGGATTCTGTGTAAAGTGCTCAATAAATGAGTTGCCAACTACAATTAAACTTTAATTATGGACATTTTAAATGATCCTCAATTTCACTTTGTTCACACAAATCCAAATTATGTACACCAATTTCAAGGTAGAAATTAAACTGGAATTATTTTAAATAATTTAATTGACACTTTGTAAATTTTAGGCTGTACTCTCCAACAAATTCTGTCGTTAGATGCCACTCAAGTCTCACATTACAATTTACTCCCCCATCATTTAAATGAATTTTGGACCATTTTACGTATTAAATGTAATGAGGATCAATGAGGGGAATTTTGTGTCAAAAGACGCCTCCCAGAATTCGACTCTCTCCATGAAATTTTGAATGAAAGTCAACTCTTGGATTATTCCCATGATTTTCATAGTAAGATTCTCATCTAAATTACGCCTTTAAATGTGAATTAAATTAATTTAAAATGTAAAATAAATTATTCTTTAATTAGCTGCTCACCTGACCCTCGACGATTTCCGGGAGTTTCCCCCACCCAAAGAGAAGGCCCTGCCAAGTATTACCAGCACGGGAATATGGCATAGGCTGCAAAAAGCTTTGGGGTCAAAACCCAAAAAGAATAAACCGTGTCCACGGCCAGAGGTCACTGACCTCCCTGTAAATGTCCCAAATATTCGTTGGTGGGAGTACAATTCTTATTGTAGGCAAATCTGCACTTGCAATGAGATTGTGGTATGCAGAATAAAATATCTAAGCTAAAGCTAGTTAATTAATTTGTAAATGTTAATTAAAAAAGATTCGTCAAGCAGAAGAAGGAATTGATTTGTTTGTTCAAATTGCCCTCCGTCAAAATCTGGACTTTTTCACGTGGCCGCATTTAGCTTCTCTCCAACTTTTGAATATTCTCATGCAAAAACGAGTGCTCACATTTTATCAACGGGAGGTCCTTCTACAAGAAAATAATTTGGAGACTCGCTCTCAAAAGTTACTAGAAATAATTAGAACAAGGCCAAAGAGCGGGCTGTTCAAATTTCTGAATGCTTTGTACGAAGCGCAGTATCCATTTTCAAATTATCTTGTGAAATCCATCACGCTGGGATTCCTGGCCTCGTTTTCTGCAGAAACTTTTGCTACAACAACAACCAAACGACTTTCTCAAACACTTTTGACACGCAGAATAGAAGATGTCTCTACTGACTGGGGTCAAGGTCAAGGCCAGAGTTGTGAGGATGACCCAATAATTTATGAAAATGTCATCAAATTATTTATCAATGGACCTCCGCCCATTTGTAGAATGGCGAGAATAATAAATTGTGCTTATTTTCAAATTTTTAAACAATTAAAATTCCTGCATGTTCAAAACAAACCCAATGATGACCTTGAAGATGACCTTGAGGATAAACCCAAAATGTCGATAATTAATTTCGACAATTCATTTTTTGCTTCCTTGGATTCACTCCAACTAGAGGGCATCAACGTGTCGAAATTTAATTTAGAAATTATTTTGGAGACTCTACAAACCCTGGACACGCTTGTGATTGTAAATGAGGACACAAGATGGCGGGAAGATCAACTTTGGGTGGATGACTCATTCGAAAAGAAGTTGTTGACCCGCTATCGCCATCTAAAAGTTTTGCATTTGCAACCCATCATTTCTGTGAAGGGTACTTCGGAGGGGGAGCCGAATAATTATTTGATGTGGAATCGAACTGACAGGGTCAAGAGTGACCATCCCATGACTAAATTCCATCCCGAGGTTGAACAAGAAGATGACCCCGATGACGTGGTTATTCCACAGGCGTTTCGAAGTACCATTGCGGGATTTGCTCAATCGGATTATGCGCGGGATAATCGGACGACTAATTTTGAAAATGGATACCAAATCAAACGAGATGCCATCACTAAAGTTTTGGATCGTAAGTCACTATAAAAGTTAATTTCAATTATTTTAATTGTGTTTAAATTCTTTTTTTAGCATTGGATAGATGTATTATACAAAAGAAGGACATTGTCTCAAAAGATGGAGTGGATGGTCACCTCATCAAAAAAATTTATTTGCCATTTCGGACTCTCGTTTTCCAAAATGTGACGACCTGTTTGACAAGATTAGACTCGAGTTTTCCCGAAAATGTTTTTACAGTCGAATTTCATGAGTCATTTCCATGTACAAAAATGGTGGCTATGTTGATAAACCAGCTGATCAACTGTACCACTTTTGTTTATTACGGCACCGGCACCGGCACCATCACCAATTTAATTTGTCAATCATTTATAGGAGACAAATTCGACGAGTTGGCCATCACTTTAGGTCATGCGCCGAAATATAGCGGGTTCGGGAGTGATGCCGTTTTTCAAGTTCATCAGTTGTTTACTAGAGGTCACATCAATAGTGTGATTGACTCTTGTGACTACATTGTTGAATTGGCTCTGCCTACTTTGGAGGGTACGAGGACTTTCGACCTGGGTCAAGTTATTGGGAGTTCAATAATTAATTCTTTAACTTTGACTAATATTAATGATGGCGAGATTGACGAGAATATTCTCTTTGACCTCAATTCCGGGTCAGCGTTACTTTTAGAGCGGGTGACCTTGAGGGGTGTTCAGATTAGTTTAAATGGTCTTCAACATATTTTGGGGAGGTCACGGCTACAGAAAATTGGTATGGTAAATTGCCTCATTTCACATGTCCCACCAAATTTGAAAAATAATGGCACTATGTTTGAAATTGAGGAGGTAGAAATTAAAAATGTTTTTATTAAATTAAATTCTGGCGGGGAATGTCAAGAGTTGAAAAAAATGGAAGAATTTTTTTCAAAGTGGAGAATATTATCAGAATTTAATTTACATATAGAGTCCAATGCAAATGGGAATACTTTGGATATGAAATGTCAAAATTGGCGCCATGTTTTTACAAATATTTTCAATCACGTGACCAATGTAGTGATCCGCACAACTTTAGATAAAAGTTTTATTTGTGCTGACGAATTATTTTTAAAACATTTTTGTCAATCTCAATTAACTCTTCCCAATTCCCACTCATTTTCAATTAAATCTGGCGGGCTAGAACAACACAGAAAATTTCAACATTCCCTCCGTGGTATTGCCATGCTGCCCTCTAGTTCAAATATTTCCGCGAGCAAAATGACAAAGTCAAGTGACGCCAAGGGTGAGCCCGTGACGTCATTTTTTGAAAGATTGGATTTATATAATTTCGGGCTGTCTCCTTTTGTTCTCCATTTTGTTGCTTTTCATTGCAAAACAATTAAATTAATTCATATTTCTGATTCCACTCTTTTTGATGGAGAATTTGGGAGTGGGAATTTTGAAAATTGTGGCCATGTTGTGACACTTGAATTGAACTTTGTTTTATTGAGTGGGAAAACATTACAAAATATTTTAACTATTTTTCCAAATTTAAAGTCAATTCAACTTATCCAGATTTTAAGTCCCATGATTCTCAATTGCGGGGAATTGAAATGTGACCAACTAGAGCACATGCAAATTACAAATGTGGCGCTTAAATTAGAAGAAAAAGAGGGAAATTTAAATGAGTCATTTCCTCAATTGAAACATCTCGAACTTTGTGATTACAATTTAGAACAAATTAATTTATTTTTCAAAAAAACTGATTATTTTAATTTTTACCAAACTATTTTGGGGGGCCAAATTGAAAATTCCATTTCGCGGACTGACGTAACAACAAGTAATTTTGGTATTAAAAAATTTTTGAGTGAAATTCTTAAAAAATTAAGTCTGACTCAAATCAAGTCAAAAAATGACTCAATTTTTGAACCTCAAATTCGTCCCGCCATTCCAGAATTATTTCCAAATTTAACCACCTTAAAAATATCATATAGTCACATGTCTGCCTTAGCCTACTTTACAATTCTTTGTCATACAAAGGTCATTGACCTCCACTTATACGATTGTGACCTTTTAAATGAAGATTTTTTGGAACTAATGGCTAAAAATTTCAAATTTAATTATTCAAAAATTAAAAACATAAAATATTCTCGGAGTTCACGTCATGTAAATTCCCCAGAAATTGACGAAATAATTCCCGCCCTTGATTTTGAAACATTTTTAATTGAACAAACTTTAAGAATTAGTAGAGAGATTTTGATATTTAATTTTGAGACTTGTAATAACATTACACTTAATTATGACAATTTTAATTGTCCATTAATTCAAGAATTACTTTTAAATAAATGTAGGTTACAGTTAGACTCATTTGAAATTATTAAATGTCCCAATTTAGCTAAATTAAATGTGTATATTTATCCTTGTAAAATTATTGATTGTAAATTTTGGCAAATAATTGCAAAATTATTTCCCAATTTAATTGATTTGAATATTTCTTTTTTAAGAAGTTGTACTTTTCGCAAAAATGAAAAATATGATTTTGCCAATCTTTCTCAAGCTTTATTTAGTTATGCAAATAATTTGCAAAATAATTTTAATGAAAAATTGAGATTGAGTCAACTTGCAAAAATTCATATTTGGCCTCAAAGTGTCCATCCTGTAACTATTAATTGTATCAAATTTATTCTTTCATGTTCTCAATTAATTGAAATTGATTTTACCAATGTTAATTTTCTAGAAAGTTTACGAAATTCAAAATCTTGTCAATTTTGTCCAAATATTTTGATTACAAGTTCACTAAATTTGAAAACACTAAAAATAGACTTTCAGAAGTCTAATGGGAAGGGAAGAGAATTAATTAAATTAATTGAGTTGTGTCCACAATTAAAAAAATTAACGGTTAATTCTCCCACTAGACTCAAATTGACTCAAAAGCAAATTACTAAGCACCAATTGGATCTCCATTACGGTTACGATGGACAAATTTCCATCAAAAAATTGTAAATAATTAGAATGAAATTTAAATTGCTAATTAATTAATCAAATTTTTTATTTCTGTTGAATTGTTAAATTTCTTGAATAAATGTGGAAATTTAAAGACAGGAGTTTGACATGGTTGTTGATGAAACTCTTCATCATAGAAAATGGCAAATTATTTGATGGTGGTGACCTGGATTTAATTTGACATCCAAGTCTTTTTTTTCAAAACTCTTGAGCACTTGGTTCAAATTTGCCAAAGCATTATGGAAATGACTTTGTAGAGGGGAAGGGGGACGTCAACAAATTCTTTTGATGGTCAGGTCATGTCTACAAACTTTATCTGATGACTTGATGAATATTAGAAACTCTTTAATCTCATGACAAAGAATGAAGATTTTTAAGGTCTTGTTAGTCAATTGACTCTAGTGTATTATTTCCTTTCTTATACCATCGCATGCGCCAAAATATCTCCCCAAAATTTTGGCCTGAAACTCCGGCCACTATAATGGAGATATGCTTCTACTAATCGCCAGGTTACTAAAGAAATTTCATTAAAAATTAGACTCCTCAGCAGCTCAGGCGACCATATTTGTCGTTGTCGTCTAGTCGAGGGCCTTGAGAAGTTCATTCCAAATGTCACTGCAAGTCGCGTGTCACTTGAATTGAATTTACCATGCCACACAGAAATACTTCAAACTACACAAATCTCCCGCCAATTGCTGACATGACTCCTGGAACTGACACGGGTCAACTCTAATTAATTTTTTCAATTTGAAAAAAATAAGTTGTAACGGGAAATTTCATGGCGGGGTTTTCAAAAACATTTTACTGGCTTGTGGGAATTTGTCCACATTTAATTTTGATGGTTTTTTTATTTAAATTACCTTGAGGATTTTATTTGTCCTGATAAATTCTATGCAATTCACACCATAAAAATGAAGGATTCATCCAAGGCCTGTTGGGGAAATGATTTTGGTGAGATTTTACAAATTATCTCAACCTCCCTCAAACTAGCCCAATGGATCGGCTTGGTTGGTCGAGTCTGTTAATGTTCATAAAATTTCAAATTCAGCGCCCATTCCTGTACATTTTTGGACAGTTTTGAGGAATTTAAATTTAACCGTGGTTTAAAAATTCCTTAACTGCCCAAAGTAAAAGTTTTTTATGGAGCATTCTGGAACCAGTATTATCACATCACTTGGTTGGCCTTCCCATGAAATAATATTCTTCAATTCGTCATTCCCTTTTAGAGTGAGTGAGAGGAGGCTGATTTATCCTTGATTAAATTAAATGATTTAGCCCGTGGATTTGACGCCATGCAATCTGTTCAAAAATTAAGTCATTACTCCCTCCAATTCCATTTCAATAAACAAGCTGACGACGGTCTACCCCAATGTACAAAAATTAGGCAAATGCTTCAATGTCTGAAGGTCATTTGGGGAGGATTTAAACTGAGATACATGACCTTGGTAAGGGGCCAATGATTGATGAAGGATGATTGATGAACTTTGTGTCAAGATGGTAACGGCCATTACTGGGATTAGTGGGGAGAATTGTACATTGATAGTATCAATGTACGGAGTTGATTTTCTTCAAATTAATAAAATAATTGAAGGGGTTAGTTCTAAAAGCATGGCGCGTCATGGGCGTTTCCCTGGAATTTAATTAAAGCGTCGTCCTTTTGGAACTAACTCGTTCAATTACAGAGTTAAAGAGCTTCACTTATTGTTGTACAATTGTATTTTAAAGATTTTGTACACGCAACTAACAGGATATGCGGGACATGAACTGACATTTCAATTTACATAATTAATTA